>BGPR01003511.1:3045-73698 GCA_013235015.1 Araneus ventricosus
TCGCAGCTGTGTTAAATGCCAACGAGCTAAAGTGACGAGGCATACAAAATCTCCCATTGGCACATTTGCCCTACCAGATGCCCGTTTTGCCCACATACACATTGACTTTATAGGTCCTCTCCCTCCTTCTGACGGCAATCAATTCTGTATGACTATCATTGATAGATTTACTAGATGGCCAGAGGTGATTCCAACGCCTGATATGACAGCGGAAACAACTGCTCGTGCCTTGATGCATGGTTGGATTTCCAGGTTCGGATGTCCAGCTACAATAACAACTGACCGAGGTACAAACTTCCAATCTAATCTTTTCAGAGAACTAACACGCATGTTAGGCTGCAACAAGATTCGCAGTACTTCATATCATCCGCAAGCAAATGGGATTATTGAACGTCTTCATAGGCATCTTAAAAGTGCTCTCAAGGCACATAACCACATAAAATGGACCGAAATGCTTCCAATAGTACTATTAGGTTTGCGTTCAGCTCTTAAGGAGGATATTAACGCCACTTGTGCACAACTTGTTTACGGCACTACCTTACGATTACCTTCCGATCTTGTGACGAGCGGTTCTATCAACCAAACCATTAACCCTACTTATGTAACCAGTTTAATACAAACAATGAGGTCTTTAAATCCTGTTTCTCCTGCCCTCCATGGCATCCCAAAAATTTATATCAACCCCTCATTAAAAACTTGTTCACATATATTCTTAAGATCCGACAAGGTTAATCCTCCATTGACACCACCCTATACAGGACCCCACTTGGTTATTACCAGAAACGATAAAAACTTCATTATCGACTTAAATGGGAAGCAAAGTACAGTATCCATTGATCGCGTTAAACCTGCTTATCTAATTGCAGACGATACTGATCATTCCGTTCAAACCCAATCTCAACCAATCATTGAGGAGCCTACACCTGCTCCACCAAATCCTATTAAACCGTCCACCACTAGATGCGGCCGCAAGGTCAGATTTCCCAAGCATCTAGTTACAGAATATATTGTATAATCTTGTATTATTTTAGAATGTTTTGCTTTTGCATATATAATTATTCTCTATACTTTTGCATATATCATAATTTTTGAAATTTTGCATACCCTGCCATTATCTATATGTTGTATATATGTCAATTCCGCATTGTATATAAATAGTTTTCATTTATCACCTTGGCATTGTATTATAGTTTGTATATATTGTATATATGTAATCGTGACTTTGTCACTGGGGGCATACTCTGTAGCACTCCGCTCATGTTCACTCACAGAGAGGCGCAAGCGAGTGACGTATCTTATCACTCCGCCATTCAACCAATCGCGTAAGGCGAACTCGCTGACGTATTTCCTGTCTCGGAGAGCACGGTAGAAACTAACCAGAGTCCCACCCAGCGACAAGGCGCGATGTTGATCGTTGAAGAATAAAAGATATATTTTTTATATAATTTAATCGAGTGATCCTTCTAAAACCCTTCTGATGGATTCTCATTAATACACTTATTTATGGATAAGACAATCGATCCTCGACAGAGTTAAACAAGTATGCTATTATACAGACCGACAGACAGTCAGCCCGTTGACGGATTTGGCCCAAAATTTTATACGGGCCTACATTCATGACGATAAAACAGTGTACCAAATTTTATCCATCTAGCTATTCAAGTTTTTGAGTTATAGCGTTCACATGACCTCGAACATACAGACAGACAGACTTCCCGTTGACGGATTTTGTCCAAAAGTTGATAGAAACCTACAAATTATGTTTCAAGTTCACATACCAAATTTCATCCCTTTATCTCTAATAGTTTTCGAGTTATCGTGTTCACAGACAGACATAATTCCAAAATTGTGTTTTTCGGACTCAGGAAGGTCTAAAACGTGGAGATTCGTCAAAATCTCGAGTTCGAATTTTTTGACGATTACAATACTTTCTTTTTGTATGCTTCGTATACGAGAAAGTAAAAATTGTGTTCGCGATGGGTACCGAAAACACTAACGGACGATCAAAAACGGAAACGCATGGCCTTGGAGTTTTTGCAGCGTTAGGAAGCGTACAGAAGGAAATGATTTTTTGAAAGGATTGGCACAGGCCATGAATCATGGATTTGTTCCGAGACACCTGAAACGAAGAGGCAGACACTGGAATGGCGGCATACTGGTTCCCCGAATCCCAAGAAATTAAAAAAAAAAAATCATGTGCACAGTGTTTTGGGACTGTCAAGGAATTTTGTTGGTGGACTGGACAGCAGTGAATCAGCATTACTAATTAATTCTTCCATGTTACTTCTGAATGTTAACTGTTGTAATCCAAATTTTAATATTTAAAAATGGGAAATGGTGGTAAGTAAATGAAGTATAGCAAAAAGTGAGCTAAATTAACTTTTTCAGTTCTATTACTTTAAAAAGTTCTGATTTTTCTAAACATTCGTCACAGCTACAAGTTCTCAATAGGTTCGATTTCTGTATGAACCTGAGCTAAATGAGATTGATGTCATTTCTTTCAACGAGGTGAATGATTGCTATAATCAATTCTGAGATGGTATAGTAGAATTCTTGAGCAGTATGTTTAATTTCCAGTTTGCCTTTGATGCAGTACACTAAATTAAATAAGAAATAAAGCAAAAAAATAAATAAAATAAGTTGTATGTAATTGTTACTAGTAAAATTGTTTGAATATTCTTTGTGATATTTGAGAAGTTTGTTGTTCATAGTAACATTTTAAGATGTTTAAAGATGAATTATTTTAGTTTTTATATATTTATTTTCTTATAACTCATTAATATTCTGTACAATCAAAACCTTCATGAAAATGTTTTTATGTTTTGAAACAAACAAAATTTTAAATGATTTTTTTTTCTTTTTCATTGTAATTTAAATCGACACTTAAAGCTAAATGAAAAAATTCTGTTTTATATCATTATTTAACCCTTTGAGGATGACTTGCACATGTGTGCTAGCTACTATAGCGTTAAGCATGGGGCCGTCCTCAGAGGGTTAAAAATTAATTAGTATCAAAGGTTCAAGATAAGTTGGGGGGAAAATTACTATTTTTCTTTTAAAAATATATGCAGTATTAAGTTTTTAAAATGCTACTACTATTCAAAATATAGCATGCAAGTTCGGGAGGCCGAAAAAAATATGAGTTTATTTTCTGTGAAACTGTCATTTGTATTCTTGATCATTTTTAGACATATTTTTAACTAGCAGTACGCGCACGGCGTTGCCAGTGGAATCAGGACTTCAACCAAATGGGGGGGGGGAGGAGGAAGGGCCCACAATGACACGAAAAAGTTTTGAAAACAAAATAAAAGATACACATTATTGATTTTCCCGCTTATTTTTCTGCGATAATGACATTTATCAAAACAGAAATGTATATATTATTGAGATGACGATGACGCGAAAGTAATGACGTCACCTGCCGGAAGGAATAGGATTGTAATGAAAGCATATGACGTCACCTTCCGGAAGGTCACGCACCAGCCAATGAAATTGCAACAATGCGTTCTGGAATCGTCCGGAGAAACGCTCTCTGTTAAATCTCGCTAGAAAAAAAACTGTTTGAACTGATCAGGGAAAAATTAATTTTAAAGAAACGAAAAAAGATATTTTAACCGTTTTTGTTTTAAATCTGACAGAAACATTCCAGTTAAAAAGCTGAAAAAAAATGAAAATTATAGAGATGTTAGAACGTCAGATGCGAGAATTTGAAGAAATCCTTATTAAAAATTACCATAAAAGTAACTATTTTTCAAAAATTTATCGAAATTCAGTAAAATACGTTAGAAATTCAAAACTAACTTCATTAGAACGGAAATTGTGCAATCTTTTCGATGGTGTATCTATTTTTTTCGAACAGTTACTCAAAACCATTCTATTGAAAAATTAGTGCGAAAAATCAACCAAAACAACACAAAACATTAAATAAAAAATTTTCTAGATTGAATTTTAAAATTAAGGCTTCTAGGTGCATTGATTTACCATTAAGACTACCTGTGCGCCAAATTTCAAGGTTGTAAGTGCGATAGATTCGCCTGGACATCGCACGCGCACACACACACACAAACATTGCCTGTTATAAGTATAGATTGTGGCTCGGATTGTAAAAATCTCAATTCCAAATAGTAGAGTAAGGTACTTAAAATTTCTGATGTCAAGTATTTTCTGATTGTAAGTTAATACAAGCTATTTTATGTATAATATAAAAGGTGACAAGTTTCTTGCCAAAAATACCCTTTATGGATAGGATAAACAGAGACATAGCATACCAAATTTTTAATGGTTGTACAGAATATATATATTTTCACTCCATCGTTGTATTTGTTTTATAAAGTGATAGAATTTATCTTCACAATACTCACTGTTTCTTCCCTTGTGTCGGAATATAGTTTTGAATTTAGCTAAACAAAGAAGTGTCATATCTAACACCAAGCAAGTTTTTGAATTTTTCACCTTTTATTTAAAACGAAATAACCTTTTAAGATTTTATTAAAATATTTTTTGAGAAATCGCTATTTCTTCTAATTAGCATTGTACTAAATGGTGCTTTATTTCTAGTAACAAACTATTTTAAACTCGCTTAATCCATGTGGACTTTGAGTTGTAGTTAATTACAAAAGTGGCGCCAGGGCACCCCTATCGGGGATGCTGTGCTCTCCATAAACAGCAGTGGCGCTGAGTTTGCCTGACGGGGGGCACGGTCTCCCCGACGCACGACTTTCTGTACGGGGGGAACAAGTATAATGAAATTGGTCTCAAATTTTCGTAAGATCTATATTTATCAACTAGTTGAATACCCCGTACAAAAATTTTCCCCGACGGGGGGTGGACATCCCGTTCACGCAACGGGGTATTCAACCAGTAGATAAATAAAGATCTGTCGAAAATTTGAGACCAATTTCAGTATACTTGTTCCCCCCGTACAGAAAGTTGTACCCCTCTGTCAGGCAGACACTAGCGCCACTCCTGGTTAATTAATATTAATTCTAATACAAAAAGTTTCGAATGCTTTGCCCTTTTTAGTGCAAGTGTTTTTCCTATTAATTCCTTTAAGTGATTAATTAAAAAAGTGGCACCCGAATTGGATTGACACTGATAAAAAAAAAAGTATTAATAATTCTTAGTTTTCGTTTATTCATTGCAAAAAGTCGCGCCTCAAAAATACGATAATGATGAAGTTAACAAATTTCCTTCTTTTATATAATTCTATTATATTGGAAACTTTGTTCAATACTCAAACAGAATCGGGGGTGGAGCCAGAACGCCGTTCGGGCCCTGCTTTTTTTCACGAGAAGTAAATAAGAAAAAAATTGTAGAAACGTCCTCAAAACATCGAGATTTTTGTCGCCCGGCTTAGAGAGTCCCGGCACTGCTTATTTTGCGACTACACCACTGAAGAGGATGCACAATTTTAGTTATTTAATGTTTCCTAGGGACGGCAAAATTGAAGAAAAATCTCTGAGAAGGAGTCCTTTTCCGTGAGAAAAACATTTTACCAGAGGTGTAGCAGCGCTTGAACGGCATTCCGGTTCCACTTTTTTTCCCACACGAGAAATAAATAAAAAATTTTAACCCGCATTAGAGCATTCCGACGCTGCTTTTAGAGCATCCCGGCAGGAGGACTGTTCCTCGGGTATGCAAGCTACTCGTGGCAGTGACGGCGATTTGGTTTAAAAAGCAGGGAGCAAAAAATTTATAGACATCTAAAAGTACAAGGATAGACAATAAAAATTTATCTACAAACGTTGCTAACTTTCCCGGACATTCTTGCTTTTTCAGAATTCTTTGTTTTAGGTAGCTAAAATGAAATAAAAATTTAATTTTTAAAGCAAAAAATAGACCGGCGACGATACTCGCCGCCACTGACTCGTAGCATTGAGGTATCCGCTTACGTTGAAAACCCATTTTCGACCGAAAAATCACAAATTTTTTTAATGTCTTACGTAAAAGCCTATTCTTTTAAGTTTTCAGAACAGTTTTTATTTTACATCTATGATGATCAGAAGTGAAATTAGAGACATTTTAATAGAACTTAACAGCTGAAAATAAAATAGTAAACAATTTGATAAAGAAGCATTTTTCATTTTTTTACTTAAAATATTTAAATTTTAATGTTTATTTTTGTTTAGTACTATTTTCCACATACCAGATACCATTTTCGAAGATTTTCAGTGTGAATTTCTTTGTTAATTTAGATAATTTTCAATCATTGCAGTATCTTCATTTTCCATTAATGATGTAATTTTTGATAATGCAAGTGCGAAAAACACATAGTTTTTACTTGTAACCAATATTAATCACTAAAGGTATCTCCATGCAAAAGTTAGTTGACTGAAAAAAAATATTCAAATCTGTCGACGGAGGCTGAATGGTTCTTAAAAAATTAATGATTTCACATTTAAACTCTTATAATTTACATGTTCTTTGAGACATTGCAAAACTTTTGCTTCATGACCTAGCCAATAGTTAAATGATTTTATATACTAAAGGATTTATTATTCTTGCCCAGGAATGGCGTTAGAGTGAAATTGGTCTCAAATTTTGGCCAGATCTTTATTTATCAACTAATTGAATAACCAGTACAAAACGTTTTCCCGAAGGGGGAGCACAGCATCCTCTATAGGGATACCGGTCCCCCCAATGGCACCACCCCGGTTCTTGTCATTTGTTTTTGAACGAGAGTGTTTGAAAAAAGATCAAGATTTTTAAAGAAGTTTAATTCATATAACTTTTTTCTATAATTTATTAAGTTTTAACATAAATGCCACATAAAAATACAAAATTAATGCTTCAAATATAATTATTAAATAAAAAAAGGCTTCCGAACGTAGTCGGATACCTTAAGCGTGCGACCGTTCTCAAAGGGTTAAAGAATAATGGCATGTGTTAAAAATACTGTTTTTTGCCATGAACATGATTATCATCTAGTCAAAATGAGAAAACGGGGGAAAAAAAGAAAGAAAGAGAGGTGGTTTTTTTCCCCTTGTTATTCATTCTTTTCTTGGTGGCAACTTTCAATTCAAATGACTTAAAATGAAGTGAAGCTATTGTTGGGGAGAAACAACAAAACAAAGCGCCGAAGCTGAGCGAACGTCTTTGCGAATGACAGTTCTTGTTGCAAAAAAAACTCGTTCATCTTCAGTCTCATCACTTGAACCACTTTACTCTGAACTAAATAAACCATTCATTCATCAGGTCTTATGAATATATTATATTATTGAAGTTAAACTTATATTTATGAAATGTCCGAGGAATCGGAGTCTTGCGATGCCAATTCGAAAAAGTCTAATTTCACTTGTGAATGGTGTGGTAAAATATTTTTTGGAAGTTCTAACCTAAATAAACATTACCGAATGCACAGTGAACACAATCCACATGCATGTGGGGTCTGCGATCAAAAATTTTCTAGGAGATCGGATTTAAAAAAACATTACGCTTTGCACAAAGATGGAAAACCCCATGTTTGTGGCGTGTGTAATACAGGTTTTTCTGATCTGTCTGCTTTAAAAAGACATTGTCTTATTCATACAGATGAAAAAAATTTTAAATGTGAATTCTGCGACAAAGCATTTTTTAAAAAGTCTGGATTAGATCAACATCTGCTTATCCATACTAAAGAAAGAAACCATGTCTGTGAATTCTGTGGAAAAACATTTTCTAGAAAGTTTCACTTGACTAGTCACTATCGTATTCATACCCAGGAAAAGCCATATGTGTGTGATGTATGTAACAAAGGTTGTTCTAGAAAGTCTGATTTAAATATACATTATCAAACTCATTTGCAACCATATTTATGTGAACTGTGTGGGAAATCGTTTTCACGAAAAACTCTCTTAGATAAACATTATCCCAAGCATACTGAAAAAGTGGAACGAATTCATACATGTGATGTTTGTGCCAAAACTTTCTCAAGAAGGACTCTTTTAAAAAAGCATTATTATATTCACATGCCTGAAAAATTATATAAGTGTGAAGTGTGTGATAAATCATTTGCTCAGCAGTCAAATTTAGATTCTCACTGTGCAACTCACTCGCAGGTACAAATTTTAGGACCTGTTGTGTGTGAATCACTTGTTGAGAATTCTCATTTAGAAACTGATAGTGTTGTCCAAACACCAGAAAAACCTTATGCATGTGAGTTTTGTGGTAAATTCTTTGCTAAAAAGTCAACTCTTAACAGGCACAAAAAAGTTCATACCCAAGAAAAAAATTTTACTTGTGAAGTGTGTGGTAAAGAATTTCTTAGGAAGTCTAGTTTTGTTGGTCATTATAAACGAATGCATTGTAATCTGATGGGTTCTGTACTTAGTAACACTGCCTTAGATGAGTCTGAAAGCAATCAAATCTCAGTGTCATGAAAATTGTACATATATTGATAATTATATCAAAATCATGTACACAGAAACCAGAAAATATCGATATGACTGTAATTTAACATGATTATTCCTAATCAATGTATTGAAAACAAAGTTGCATAAAAAAGAATTTTATGTAATTGATTAAAAATTGTGAAATTGAATAACCCATAAATTTTTTAAGAAATGCAAAATTTACTTTTTTATGTTTAAACATGTATGCAAATGCATCTTATTAGCAAATATACTTCATAGATTTAGAAAGTGATGCATATAGTTTCAACTCTATTGACAAAGGTCCTATAGTTATGAAAATACATTTCTAAGGAAGATAACTTTTCAGCATCTAAATTGAAGAAAATCCATGTTGGTGAATTGCATTTAAGAGGTCATACATTAATAACAAAAGGAAACACTAGTTATGTCTGAAATAATAAGGCTTCTTTTTTAAAAAATACTCCTACATAGAGTTTTCAAGGTTGTTAAAATGTTTTCTATCCATACAGCTATGGAGATGCATTTGTTTGATAACATTTCTGTGAACTGGATCAAGTGTAAATTTGATTATTGTGAATTTTTTATCGAAGTGATTTTGTGGTGCACCGGTCAGAGGTTGTGTGTGTTGTTTAAATAAACCTTTGGTATTTATATTGACACAATCCTATAAAATTCTTACATGTTTTTCGGGAAGTATATTTCAGAATATATATGCTTTCATATTTCTTCAGTTTTTTGTTTACACATTTCTCAATTTGTTAATAAAACTGAAAGCCAAAAGCAAATATTATTTGCATTACATGTGCATTTTAATATATTGTCATTGTTCTAAATGTTTACATTTAAATTTATCAACATCTTTGAATAAACATATCTCTGAGATTTTTTTTCTTACAATGATAAAATCATCTCATTATTATGTGGGAATTATTTCACTATCCAGAAAGTTTTATGTACTGTATTACCGCCATGAGAAAAATCTTAGACACCTAGCAGTCATTATGGAAACGGGATATTCCACTGCATTTGAGGGGGGTGAAGGAAAGGGCTTTATTTCATTTGGCGCAGATAGAATCGGCCAAAGTCTCATTTTACTTTGTACTTTGATCACTTTACTTTTCGACTACTCGCTTTTTTTAGTAGACATTCACATTTTGTAATTTTCTGATAGAATTATTTCTCTTGTTCTGTTTTGTTTCTTCAATCTTTGTTTTAGGCTGTCAAGTAGCTTATCGTTTATGCTGCTACTTTTGTAGATTTTGTCTTACAAAATGGCTACGTTTAAAAGCGGAAACACTTTTTTTTGTTGTTTTTAAATATTTCTCTGTAATTTTTATCAATTTATAAATTCTTTATTTATTTATACAAGTTTTTAGTTTAATCTGTATGTGTAAAATTAGTATTTATGGAATTGAAGCCAAGGTCAATGTTCTTTGGATACCCTGTATATATTTTTAGCATTGCATGCATTTTATTTTAATATATTTTTCCTGTGAAAGAAATTTTTTATTTCAACTTTGTCCTTTCATGCTGTTTGTTTTTGAATGTGGTAAAGAATTTCTTAATAAGTTCTGCTTAAAAGACTTCTTGTTCTTGTCTTAGACAACTCTAACAGCAGTTACTTGTTACTATCACGAAAGCATTATATACAATCATAATTTTAGTTACTTTTTATACATTATAAGCACTGCATTTATTCTGTTTAATTTTTAGCTTGTAAATTATTTATAATCTAATGACTTTTGCTCAAAATTATGTTGACTTCAGAGTTCTAAAGCCAGTCAAATCTCAGTTTAATGAAAGTGTTATATGTTTTAATTACTTTATTAATTCATTCTGTTTTATTTATATTTTTAACATTTACCGCATTTATTTGTATTTTCTCTCTTTTTGAAAGCCATTTTTTTATTTATATATAATTCTATCTGCCTAGTCTGATTTCATAATAAGAAAACTGAGCATGGATAGCCTTGGTCCTATAAAAAAATCATAATGTGTGCTCATGTAAAACTGGACATTCTGCCACACAAATGGCAAGGTGGCACCCACACCATTCCATTTTTCAGCCCATCCATTTTGGCAGGTCGTTCGCAGGCTATTCTGTGGAAACCACAAACCCATCATCTATGGTACTCCGATCTCCTACTGCACCTACTTTCCTCCCTGCCTTCTCTAGTTTCCTCTAGAGTGAGAGAGCCTCCTTCCCCATACATCTACACTGGTCGCATTTCAGGATTTATGGCCTAAATCTAAATTTTCAACCCCACCTTTCGAATCATCATCAGATTTTCGCATTGATGATTGGATTTGGCGTGCAGTGAAGTGTTCATGAAAGTCCAGCTTAAAAATGGCCAGGGCTAAAATATCTTCTCAGTATTGTATTCTTATAATGCTATTATAATTCAAAATGATGGAATCTTTCTTTTATAGTTTATGATGCATTTTCAAAGCAGGCTATTAATTTAACTAATGACATATATTATAAAAAATGTATGGTACTGAAAATATTCTGTAGTTAGACTAATTAACATAATTTTATTTAATTTAGTTTTAATTAGTTAGTAGTAATTTAATTTAGTCAACAGTTTAGTGGAAATTATACAAATCTGAAAAGACCACACTTTCACATATACTTTAAAATCTGTTTTTGTTTTCTTCCTTTGATTTTCCACAATATCCAAGTTTATTTGTTGACTTTATTAATAGATAATCAAATACAAAAAATAAGAAAATACAGATTTGATATTTTTTGTTAAATTATATTAATTGTAATTGTCATTATTAATATACAAAGAAACAATTTATGTTGAAAATTTATTGGCTGGTGCTGTTAATTAATCTTCATTGTGCATTTCATATGTCAAACTCACATTAATCAAAATTGATTTTAAAAGGGGAAAATGATAATGAATGCTGGAAAATTTAAAATGTCCGTCATTAATTTTTGATGAGGCACATTTTTATATTCTGTAACAAATTCTATAAATGTTGGGTTATAAATTAAGGAAAAAAATGTTATTTTATTTTTTGATCTATTTGATATTTCTGTCATTTCTTTTACAAATTGTCTAATATCAATTAAACAGTAGTATTTCTCCCCTTTTAATCTGATTTTGATTTAGCAATAAACGTGCTTATCTAAATAGTAAGAAATGTTCATGCCTCTTCCTAAATTTTATTTCACCTGTCGTGCAAATTCTTTAGTTTATTTAGTTGTTCTTTGCAACTTTTTCAGTCTTTGACTGTGGTTTTTATGGATATTTCTTCAGTTTTCTTTTTCTTCCCATGCCTATTGCCCTAATATTCTATCTTCTATTTAGGTCTTTTGAAGGCGATTCCTGAAATTCTCAAATGCAGGGTGTACCGGAAAAACATATAAAACCTACTTTGAATAATTACTACATAAACAGTAAATGAAATGTTTCAACGATTTATAATTCAAATCAATTTATTAATTATTATCAGAATTAATGCATTAGTTAATTTGAGTTATGAATTAATTAAATTGAATTCTTGATTGAATTGAATTTTGGTGAAAATATTTTTAGAACAAAGTTGAAGCACTGAATCTTGGTAAATTGAGCGAGAATGTGCCCAATTACCTATTAACATGCTTTGAGACATTTTTAATTCCATTGGTTTTCATCATCATCAGTGGCTGACATATAACAGCTAAAATTTCAACCACTTCTGCTAATTGACAAGATTTTATTTAATTATTTTGTATTAATTAATTTGGGTTATGAAACTTTGATTTATGTTATTTTTCATGCAATTGTTATTCAACTTCAGTATATATATATATATTTGGGACACCTTTAGTTTCAAAATCAAAAACATTTCCAGATATAGCTATATTGTCAAGAAGTACACTATTGTCTGTCTTCTTGCGTAATAACATTGCATATGTATTATGTGAAGAAGGTCAGTCTTATATGGCAGCAATAGTTTTGTTTTAAATTTCATTTTGCCTTGAAATATTTTTTTCTATTTTAATATCTAACAAGAAAGATACTTCAATTCAATAGCATATGAACATAAATATCTTACCATATTTTAGTATTCAAATATATATTCAGATATTTTACTTTATTTATGTGTTAGAGATTTTTTATAGATAAGAAAATATGTATCTTCAAACAATTGTTTAATCATGTGTCAATAACTTTATTTGGTGTGAATTTAAAATAAAAATTCTGAACTTTTTGTTTTCAAAAAAAAAAAAAATCTACAAACGACTTTCCATGTTAACTGTACAATTCTGTGATATAATATAAAAAAATAAATAATATATTTGCTTGTAATAATTATTCTGTTGTGTCACTTTTTAAAATGATGTTCCTTTTCTCCTATGAAAATAATATAAAGTCAGAAATTTTCAGCCTAATTATTTAAGTCATTTTCAGCTTCAAATGCATTTCAAGTGCAATATTTTTATTTTAAGATATTTTGCTATTAAAAAATAAAGAGCATATGTTTCACACCCAGTTACTTAACATAATATAAAAGATCCAAATCCACCTTTAGTTATAAGAAAAACTTTTCTTCGTTATTTCTTAGCAAGAAAGTTGTATTTCTTTCTTTTTGTCAATTTTCTTCATGATGCTGAGATTATATAACTTTCCATACCATACAAGCAATACAAAATTAGGAAATAGAAATTGGAGTTCACCGTATAATAAAACCAACTACAGATGAAACTACTCCTCTTTTAAAAAACTGAACCAATTAACATAGCTAACAAACTAACAGTAGTTAACTGTCCTTATTCCATTTCCTGATATTTGACTTAATGAAAATTTGTTATTTATTCTTTTGTTGAGTTTGCTGAACCATCTAACTTGACTGCTTCCTCTTTTAACTGTGCCAAATTATATGTCACAGATTAACATAGTATTGAATTCTGAGTTGATTATATATCAGTTAACTTTTTGCACTCTGAAAAGTTATAATTTGATATATAACTTATTCACTGATTAACAAGAGCTCATATTATTGATTTGGAACATAAAATATATATTTGTAAGTTCATTTTTCCTAAAAAATTAGTCTACAACTTTGTAGGTAGTTTTTTAACCATCGAGATCAAGAAACGTCAAAATTATGCACCTTCTAAAATGGTGTCTAAAAGGCGACATCGGAGTCCGAAGGGTTAATTTGATTATGAAGTGTCATTTCTACTAGAGGGATGGCTTTTGTTAAAGATAATACATTTTTTCACACATGGGTTGGAAATTTTTATTACATTAAGCCACTTGAATTAGAAGTGACTGTGGCATATGAATAAGGCGTGGAGGATAAAAGAAGAGATTAAAAAATGCAATAAAGGAATTATAGAATATGCTTCAGGGTTAAGCAGATTATGTCATACCACTTTAGTGACTAATTAAACATAAGAAGATTTTACTATTAATCTCTTTTATGCAGAATTTTCAATCAAATTTTTTTATTTGAGTAGGACATAATGGAATAAATACTGAATCTATACTTATAAAAGACAATGTTTGTGTGTGTCGGCATGCGATGTCCAGACGAATCTTTGGCACACAGGTAGTCGTAATGGTGACTCAATGCACCTCCAAGCTCGAATTTTAAAATTTTATCTAGAAAATTTTTTATTTAATATTTTGTGTTGTTGTGGGTGATTTTTTGCACTAATTACTCAGTACATGGTTTTGGACACAATAGGAACAACATCGGAAAGAGCAAACGATTTCCTTTCTAATGAAGTTTGTTTCGTACATCTAACGTAATAAACTGAATTTTGAGAAATTTTTGAAAAACAGTAATTTTTATTTAATTTTTCATTCCGATTTCTTAAAATTCTCGCGTCCGACGTTCTAATAACGCTATCATTTTCAATTTTTTTCAACTTGTAACTGGAACGTTTCTGTCGGATTTAAAACAAGAACGGTTAAAATATATTTTCCCGTTTTTTTACTTTCCCGTATACGAAGTATACAAAGATAAAGTATTGAAATCGTCAAAAAATTTGAACTCGAGATTTTGCCGAATCTCCACGTTTTAAACCTCACTGAGTCCGAAAAACACAATTTTGGAATTGTGTCTGTGTCTGTCTGTGAACATGATAACTCGAAAACTATTAGAGCTACGGAGATGAAATTTGGTTTGTGATCTTTACACATCATTTGTAGGTTTCTATCAAATTTTGGGTAAAATCAGTCCACGGGAAGTCTGTCTGTCTGTCCGTCCGTGGTCATGTGAACACTATAACTCAAAAACTTGAATAGCTGAGATGGATAAAATTTGCTACACAGTTTTATCATCATAAATGTAGGTCCGTATCAAATTTAGGACCAAACCCGTTGATGTTTGTCGGACTGAATGGTCGCATACTTGTAAAAATTCTATCTCCTAAACCATTTGGCTTAGATAAATAAAAATTGGTATGACGGTTGCTAACATTAATTATAGATCTGTGCCCAAATTTTGTTTCAATCGGTTCAGAAAAAGGCGTTCAAATTGCATATTCAATTATTTTTATTCCGATTCTCCATGCGCATGCGTACTGGTAGCAATCTCTGTGCACTCGGAAGGATTACGTCACTTTGCCCTTGAGCCGGCAAGAGTGGAAAATCGGCACGCATTTAATCGGTACGCATCTCTTTAAATTTGATTCTTTACCTAAATATTGTACAATCACTATAATCTACAATGAAAAACCTTCTGATAGTCATTGAATTCTGGGTTACAGTAGGCTCGAATCTTTTTATCCACGCGGGGGGAGGGGAAACAGCACCTTTTTGGGGAAGTATACGAGAAAGTTTAGGGGAGACCACTCCCGCTGGTTTAAATTAATTTTTCCCTGATCAGTTCAAAGAGTTTTTTTCTCTAGCGATCTTTCTCCAGAGCAAGTAAACGTTCCCAACATGCATTATTGCAATTTCTTTGACTGGTGACGCAAAGCCAGTGATATGGGGTGGATAAATACTCAGTGGGTAGGTAAATATTTTTTGGGTATATCCCCGGGTATTTATCCAAGGCCTGGGTAAATACCCCAAAACTGGAAATTTTTCTCTAGCGAGTGTTCTTCGCGAAAATTTCTCCGGGGCGTTCCCAGCTTACATTGTTGTAATTTCATTGGCTGGCGGTGCATAGCACAGGAGACGTCTTTCGGCAATGTCTTAACGTGTTTCTTTGTCTCGCATATTTTGCTTGCTGTATAATAATGATTTTCACATTGCAATTTTTTAATATTGTTTTGGATTAACTCACTCTGTATTGTTTTTCTACAGTTGAAATGTCATTATCGCGAAGAAAAGTAAGCGGAAAAATCAAGAATGTGTATCTTTTGTTTTCAAAACTTTTTCGTGTCATTGTGGGCGTTTTTACTTTGTTGAAGTCCTGATTCCATGGTCAACGCTGTGCACGTACTGCTAGTTAACTACCAAACAATTTTAAATCTAAGTTAATCCAGGAGCTGTACATGAAACTGCCAAAAGGCTGTCAGGATTATGGCACTTTTACAAACCAATGGAAGCTCTCACATAGTATAGCATTAATATAAATGAATTTCGAATTTACCGAAATGTAAACACAACCCAGATAGCAATTTTAGGGGTCTATTCTGGTACCCCCGGTTGGGTTGGGAGAGGTCACTTTTTCCGCACGTTAACAACGGGAAAAGTGACGTCTCCCAACCCAACCGTGGGTACCAGAATATACCCGTTAGTTTGCAGCAATCTTGCTCTGCATATCTGCAGCAAGTTTGACACGGCAAGAGTGCAAGCTTGAAACAAGTTATTGCAAACGAGTTAGTCACCACATGTCGAACTTGCTGTAAGCTTATTGCGTCAAACTATAGCAAGAACGGAGTACGCAGACAAACCTTGGATTCGAACCCCTGACAACCCACTTCATAGCCAGTCGCTTTAGCCACTCAAGCCAGCGGAATTCTGAGAGGAGAAGCTAGATTGCGCTAATAGATCGGAGCATCTACACGTTTTATTTTGAGCTGTTTTCTTGATTACATTAATTTTTTGAATTTTGAGATGAGAATATGATTTGAAGTCAAAGAGAGAGCAATTTTCGCTAGTAACTACGTTTTGTTAGTAGAATAAATTATGAAATTAGGGTTCAAAAGTAATTACTTTTAAAAGTATGGGACGAAATGTAAGTTAATATTTTTCAACAAACATTGACTTTTTTTAGGTTTAATTTTGTTTAGGAACGTTAAAATTTCAACATTAAAAAAGGCGATATATAGTTTTCTTTAAAGTGCGAGTAAAAGTATAATTCTATTTCAGTTATTTTGTTTTAACTTTATTAACAGTTCACAAAACAAGTATATAGACGAAAAAAATTATGCAACTGAACTAAACTCTCCTCGTTCTGTTTAGTTTTTTAGGGAAAACCATACAATTTTTATTTGCAATTATTTTTGAAATACTTCAGTTGTGAAGCAATCCTTTACTTACAATATAATATTATACACACAATTTAAAAGTCTGCCAAAACTGACTCATATCATATAGTAATAATGAACAATAATCTATGCTTTCTACTAAAATTTATTTCATTAAAATAGCAGATGTAAAACATACAGTTATCAACTACCACTATTACAACTTGGGAAAATTCCTAATTTTATAACAGCGAAATGGAAATCTACAATTGCAATGGCAAGTCCTTATGAACCTATCATAAGCATGGAAATTCAACTGCACTTCACTTTAAAACATATAATTTCTGCAAAATAAACATAAGTTTGCATTCAAAACTCAAGTCAAGATTGTCTAAATAGCTAAATACTTAAAAAGTTACTGATTGCATATGTTTCGTTGACCAGACTATTAGTTTACAAAAATTTTTAATGTATATATACACTTGAATGAAAAAAAGAATCCATGGTGTTTTTTTAAACTAACACTTAATTTGTTCATTCCATCGTTTAATAGTTTTCTTTAAAGTGCGAGTTCTATATTTAGTGAAAATATGGAGAGTTTTTCAATTTTCTTTTATAAAAAGACCTAGTTAGTTTTTTTAGAAATTGATTTATTGAATTAATAAAAAGAAGGGCGATCTGGGAGATGCTATTAAAAATAGGATGTCTTTTTAAAACAGAGACAAAGATCAAAACCAGATATATACAACTGTACAGTGGCGGCTGCTCTATTTGTGCACATGAGCACGTGAACCCTCAGAGAAAAACGAAGAAATAAATTTATTAACAAAATAAATAAAATAATATTAAATATACTTCCAGATTTTTGTCAATTTCCAGGATTAGTTTCCCCCATTTTAAATACGCTAATGCGTGGTTACTACAGCACAGCGCACTTGGTCTTTTCCTCGATCGCACGTGCGATCGTGCCCTTGAAAACCAACTTATAGAGACAGAAGCGGACCGAGGAGCGGGAGGGGAAAGGCACGGCCAATACCATTCCATTCGTACATCTTCAGTGTGCTGGAGTTCGCCTTCTTTGCAGTTTTCTCGTTCGAATTCACCCCCGGTTTTGCTGTATTCGGTTAGTTAATTCGTTTATTATTATTGTTATTATTTTTCGATATCTATTTTTTACGAACTAGTGTAAACAGTTAAAACGTCAGTTTGTAAAATCGTTTGTTTCATAACTAAAGCTATTGCATTTTTCAACATTGTGTTTGGAAAGAAAAATTGAATTACTCAGGCCAACACCTTTGCTAAACCTTATCAAGGTGACAAAATGCAAGACTAGAGATTTCAAAAGGGAATTCAAACCCGATTTATATGAGAAATGTTCATGGATTGTGGATGCGAATCATCTAACAGACTGTTTTGTTTTCTATGCCTCCTGTTTGCAAAACAGAATGGTGATTCAAGTTGGGTAAGTTACGGTGTTGCTGATTTATCACATCTAGCTCAGAAAATTTAAAAAAACATGAATACTCACAATCACATTTAAACTCGATCTTAGAATTTAATTTGCTAGGAAAAGTGGATATTCGCCAACAACTCGACATTGCATTTCGTTCAAATGTTAAAAGACATAATGAGAAAGTTACCAAAAATCGTTATGTTCTAACAAAAATCATTGATTGCATTCTGTTTTGCGGTGCATTTGAGCTTGCACTTCGAGGACATGATGAACGCGAGGATTCATTAAATACGGGAGTTTTCATAGGTCTTATCAACTTCTCAGTAGAACTTGATTCGTCTCTTAAAGACCATCTCACTAGTGCCACTGTTTTTAAAGGAACATCAAAAGAAATTCAAAATGATTTATTAGACTGCATGTTCACTGTTTGTCAGAACCACATAAAAAATGAGATCTCAAAAGCAAGTTTTGTTTCAGTAATAGCAGACGAAACTACTGATGTGTCATCAATTTCCCAACTGGTTGTCGTTTTTCGATACGTTTTAAGTAACGGACAACCGGTTGAGAGATTCTGGAGATTCACGAATCCACATGGGTATGATGCAAAATCTATAGCTGAATGTATCCAAGCAAGTTTGGAAAAAGTAGTAGTCAAACCCGAGAAATTAATATCCCAGAGCTACGACGGTACAAACGTCATATGTGGTCAACACGCTAGTGTTCAAGCTTTTATTCAATATGCCTACAAGAATGCAAAATATGTGCATTGCTACGCACATCAGCTCAATTTGATTGTTCGGCAAGCAACCAGTCAGAATCAGCAAGTTCGAGTATTTTTTTCCAACCTGTGATATTACTAACTTTTCAATAAATCTCCACAGAGAATTGCTATTCTAGATGAAACTGTTAAGAAAAGGATACCTCATGGTTCAGCTACTAGATGGAATTTTAAGAATCGAACCATCACTGCAGTGTATGAATATAGGACACAGTTGATTCAATGTATGGGAAAAATAGAGTCAACATCTAAACAAGCTGTTGCAATAAATCAAGCAGGGGCTATTCGCCGTATGTTAGAAGACTCGAAATTTGTGTTTTGGCTTACAGTGTTTCACACTATTATTCCACATGTCGATGTTGTTATACAACCAGCTTCAGAAAACATGAACTGATGCAGCACTCATTAGAAAGCAAGTTAACGTTTTCCAGCAGTCATTAGAGAAAGAAAGGAAGAGAATGGACACAGTGACAAAGGAGATATCGGCATCATATGAAACTTCAAGAAAAAGAAAGAGAGAAAATATTCATATCAATAGAACTGCAGCAGCTAGAGAGATTCGTGATAATGTGATGTTATCACGAATCAAGTAAAAGAGAGATTTTGTTTTATTTCTCACTATTCTGCTGTTTCTCTCTTCGAAGCTCCAAAATTCCAAGAGTACGAGAAAAAATTTCCAACTCAGATTCTTGACCAAACAACTGATGTTTATTCCATGTTACAGAAGGATCGTCTGAAAACTGAACTAGGAGTAATTTACAGAAGATCACATTTCAGAAATATGACTGGTGCTATTAGTCTTCCACAATTTATTATAGAAAACAATTTGCGGACTACGTTTTCTGAGGACTGCAAACTATTGCTAATTATTGTTACCATTCCAATGACCACTGCTGAAGCTGAGAGATGTTTCTCAACTCTAAAACGAGTTAAGACATTTTTAAGAAGCACTATGAGCGAGGACAGACTAAGCGCTCTCTCAATTAAAAAAAGAATGATCAATGACATACCTAAATTCAATGAAAACGTTATTGATTTGTTTGCCTCAAAAAAGACAGACGAGTTGATTTAATTTACAAAAATTGTACTTGACTATTTTGTAATAAAAGTTCAAAGATATATTGTAAGCAATATTATGGTTTTATTGCATTCCATTGTAAGAAATAAAATGTCACATTTTTTTTACCTATGAGAACTTGTTATTTTTTAGTTGCATTGTTTTCGTTTAACTTGTGAAAACGCAAATGTATTTTAACTTGTAAGTTACGTCATATCTAGAGATTTAATTTTCGAAATTTGTTTTGTGAACCTCCATTAAATTAACCCACGAGCCGCCACTGCAACTGTATCAAGGTCGTGGTGTGTAAGTGTGACGTATCGACTTTGCAGCAAACTTGCCCTTTCTACTGTTACTCGTACATTTGATATCTTGCAGTTTTCAATTTTATCAGATGCATCAAACTGTATACAATCCTTTAAGAATTTAGGGCATTTCAATTTACAACTTATTTTTTGCAACACTTGTTCAATCTGAAAACCTTTATCTGCCATCACAACGTCATTTGGTTCTAACAGATCCATCAGTTGGCTTTTAATAAAGAGCTCCTTATACGATATACTACTACAATATAACGGTGACATGAAGCTGATGGTCCCTGACGGCACAATGCCTATCATACCTTTTAAAGTATTTGTGTTTTTGTAGAAACTGAAGGTCATTTGCTGTTCTGCTGGACTGTTAGGTTTCTGTATTGGAAACTCAGTACAGTCAACAATGACTCTGCAGTCTCTGTTTTCAGAATAGAACTGCCTTAGCATTGACTCAACAACTTTTGATTTCGAGGGAAATATATGTAACAGTTTAAGCTTTTCATAAAGAACTGTCGTTACGAAAGTAAAATATCTTGAAACTGTCGAATCAGAAATTTCAAACAAAACAGATAAAAATTCATTTGAAATTCCAGTTCTTAATTTTACAAGAAACAGGAAAAAAAAGATCAACAGGTCGCTTACAGAAATTTCCCGTTTGAATATCCTCTTCAACATTCAAAAAAGAATAAACGCAAGAAAACCTTTCTTTTGTGACACCTGTTAGTGCCTTCATCTGAGTGTCATTCGATATATTCTCTGGGATGAAGGCCTTTTTCCCAAGGGAATCTTGTAATTCTTTAAGCTCATCTTTTATCTTATTCAACCTGTCCGAAACATAGGTAAAAGTCTCAGTCTGTGATGAAACAGAATGCATTCCACTGTAATCAGAATTTATGTAAGTTCTTTCAATAATTAATTCTTTTATATTTACATATTAAATTTCTGCATATGTATTTATTATATAGGGTAGATGCTCCAATTTTGGCCACATTGGATCTGTTTTTCCAATAATTAACTAGTAATTTCAAATTAACTAATAAGAAGCATTGCAATACTTTAAACAGTCCTTATTTTACTATTTTCAATTTTACTATTTCAAAAGTGGAACACTACATGTTCTAGTTTTGGCCACATAACTTCATTATTCTGTTTTTAGCCATTACATAAATTTAAGAATATCTGGATGAAATAAAATAAACTAATTTAGTTTTGTTTCTAAAATGAAAGCAACTAACTTAATTTTATTTCTAAAATAAAAGCAACTGATTTAGTTTTGTTCCTAAAATGAAAAGTAACTGATATAGCTTTGTTTCTAAAATAAAAGTAACCGATTTCGTTTTGTTTGTTTTCATTTTACGTAGTAATGGCTCCAATTAAAAATAAGAAGGCAGGTAGCATTTCATAAAAAAAAAATACAACTCACCATCTAAAGTTGCTAATGCAGTTAAGGCCATTCAAAATTGAATGTCAAAAACATCTCTATTTTGAATGTTTACCTCACATTTATGTTAGAAAATTTCAATTTGAGAAACCTGACTCGAGTGATGAGGAATATTCTTTTATATACATGGAATGCTCTAATTTTAAAAATGATCCTCATGAATTGGATTAATGTTGCAATAAAAATTATAAAAATGCATATTTGTGGATATTGTTAATGAGTATAATACTGCAAATTCTTGATTTGTAAGATTTTTTTAAAAACTATGCTTGTGCAATGCCTCTCCCCATTTTTTGTTTCATATTTTATCCAAAAAAATATGCGAGTATATATAGTTTATATTTCATCAACCAAATTAAATTATTGTTTTCTGCATTCCTGTTTCTTAAAAAAAAAAAAAAAAAACTGAAATCTGCAGCTAAAATCAGCTTAGGTAAATTTTATTACATATCTTTATATATTCATCAAAAAAATCACATTTAAAATGATAGAAAATAATGTACTAAAATATATATTGCATAAAAATTATTTATTTTTAATTAAAATTCATTAAAATGTCTGTTAAAAATACAATATTAGTGTGGTCAAAACTGGTGCAAATTGGGTTATTTCATCGAAAAATTCATAAATCTAAATTATTCTTCAGAAAAATTTTATAACTAGCAGAAAGACAATAAAATTTGCTAAAGAATAGTATAAGTATGATTTAATATGCTTTAAACAGTTATCCACTGTGAAATTTCCATTTCAAATTTTCTCTTAAGGTAGTCAAAACTGGAGCATCTACCCTACCTACCATATTAATTTTTCAACTTTAATGACACTTTTAATAAATTAGTTCAACTATAATACCTGGATATCAGGCATATTTCCAAAAGTATTCACTAGATGAATAAATTATTAAGACATTTGTCCACTAATTTTAAGCTAGGAGTAACAAATTTTGCTACGGTTGTTTGTTTACTTCCATCAATACAATACAGATTTTGATTTTCGGAACTTTTAAACTTTTGTCAAGTAAATGAGAAATGCACTTACTGTTTTGTTCCGTCTGGCTGCATATTGTTTCCATCTGTTGCTGATGATGGCAAACCGACTTTTGGTGTCTGCTTTGGAGTTTTGGAAAAAATAATAGGAACAGCTTCTTGTTTCAACAACCTGCGTTTTGTAAATCGACAAGTAGAATAGGAATTTTCTTCAAAGTGGTCTGAACAAATTAAGGAACTACAAGAAGGCATAAAACCTTGTCTTCCAATATTCTTCAACCAAATTGTAACAATTAAGAATTCCTGAGAGGAAACTTAACGTTTTATCTCGGCAATCAGTTTTCGCTTTAGCATTAGAGCATCCTACTACACAGCAGTATCGCATTTTCATTCAAATATGGAAATAATACTTCCGCTTCGTAGCGCGGAGGAAGTTGTTAACTGCAGACCCATCGGCAAAAGTGGTGCGGATTAGCGCTTAGATGACATGCGCAGTTTCGGCCAATTTGATCCCTCACGTGACCGTGAATTGACTCCATTGTGATGTGAAGTTTGTCATAGCAACTGCACAGCAAACTTGTTTTGTAAATGGGTTGGTTGATTATGCTTTGTTACTTTACAGGAAGTGTGCTGCAAAGTTGCCGCATCAAGTTTGTCATGACAAGCTAATATGAAGAAAAATCACACTTGCTGCAAGTGCGAGTGCTATCTGGGAATACAACAAGTAACAAAAGAAGTATTGCAAAAGAAAAAGATGTAAATTGTATATTTCAATCAATATAACAGATCCTATTAATCTGGCAGACAAGAATTTTAATTTTAAAATATTTTTTTATATTCTATTTAAAAATTTTACATTTTATGATTTTTTTTTATTTCATTCAAATGTGTTCGTGTAATCGCAAAATAAGCAGTGGCAGAGCGTTCCTGGCTGACTAAAATCGCTTTGTTTTAAGGAAGAGAAACTTCTAGAAAAAAAACAAGTAAAACGGCATTCCGGCTCCATTAAACCCTGATGTAGTAACCCAGTGGGAAGCACTTTTACTCTGCTGAATAATAGCTCTAAAAATATCTTGTACTCGATTCGTTGAAGCATAATAGGGAAATAAAAGAAACAAATAAAGAGCATCTTAAATCGATTACTGACATTAATTTGATCTGTGGTTATTCTACACCATGAGTTGCATGAAGTAGTTAGACGATTTGATATTGATTCAATTATCGTAAATAATTCTAAAGGTCATTAGGTAGGCGGAACGTTAGTGAGCTTAGACTGTCAAATACAATGCCAAATTAAATTAGGATTCAAAAGTGCCTCATTTTGATAGCAAAACAAATTCTACAGCCAACGATATGAGGGAAGTGGGAATCACAGATGCCCATGTAGGCGAGGCATTCCTGGTCGCTGTCAGCAGCTTGATGTTCATGCTATAGATAAATAGGTTTGGTTTGGCTGAAAATTTTGATTTGCACCCAGTTTCTGGGTTGCTGCACACATTAACGGGTCTATTCTGGTACCCCGGTTGGGTTGGGAGACGTCACTTTTTCCGCCTGTTAACGACAAGTGCGATTCTCGTATCCGTTTTTCCAACCGGTTGGGATCTTGCTCGGTCGAAAAAAGGACTCCGATTTCTCACCAGCTCTGTACCTGGCGTAAACGCTATTCGCTAGCTAGAAGTGCTGTTTCGATATCAGAACTTATCGAATTTTCGTTTAAAATGGAGGCTGCTAAGACGTTAATTATGTTTTGAAAGGGTTTATCGGGATAAATGTAATCCATTTGACCAATCTGAAGTAGTTAAATCTTTTATCGAATTTAATTAATTTAATACGACAATCCAAAGTAATTAAATCTTTAAAAGTAGTTGAATCTTCTACTACTCCATCAAGATAGTCAATAATGATAGCTGATAATTAGCTAAGATCAATTACATTTAAAGATTTAATTACTTAATATTTTCTTATTAAATTAAATTATTAAATTAAATTAGGGTAACATTTTAACATTTTTTTAACATTGAGTGTGGATTGACTTTCCTCATTACGTATATATCATTACAATTTTTTTATTTGGGTTTTAATTCAAAGAAATTTGTCAAATATTTACAAAGTAATTGCAAAATCTGACAATAAAAGAATTTTTCTTGTTCCTTGATAAAGATGTAATTTTTTTAATATTGTGAAAACTTGCTGAATTTAGTAACTTTTTTCATGTTTTATTTTCTTATGTTATTGGAAAAATAAACAAATGGTTTGTAATATTAATTTATAAGATTTATTTATGTTAAAATAATTGGCATGGAAAAGAGTTCATTTACTTTTCCTCTCTCTAGAAAACTGGTAAAATTACATCAGTATATTGAAAAAAAGACTGTAATTTATGTTCTATAAATGTATAATATTATTATAAATGTATAATTTGTAAAAGATAAATGGTTTAACCCTCCCCCTTAACAATGGACTTATGAAAGCAAGAAAGATGCATTAATGCATCTTATAAGAGCAGAAGTTAAATCTTCCCACCTGTTACCCTTGGTGTCTTTTGAAAAGATGCGATCAACTTAAAATTTGTGGATATTTTTCAAAATAATCCAACATAATTTCGAATTGGGAAGCAAATGTATGCTTCTCCATAGTTCCTTTGGCGATTCAAAACTCGAACTGAATCTGAAACCAGAACAAAAATATCGCAGACGATCGCTTGATTTGCTGCGCGCGCAGCAGAAATACGTCACTTCCTAGCGTAAAGCGAGATGTTCGAAACGACCAAGGTACGAGAATCAGACCCCTTATTTCGGTCGAGAAAAAGTCATTAACGTCCCGCTGTCCAAAGGCGAAACGCTCCCAACCCAACCGGGGTACGAGAATAGACCCGTATAACTCTAGTTGTGGCGTATTTTATTTATGTGAGATGTATCAGCTATTTAGATATTAAGGTTCAGGTATTGTTGGAGATTGTTCCCTGTCCCCAGAAGATTTATATATCTCATGAGGTTATTAACAGTATATACTTCAAGTAAAAAGTGCATTTCATCCCATTTTTCTGCCAGTGATGCCGCTTCTTCTGAATAGTTTTATTCGAAACTGCTCGAAAACTAGTAGAAAGTTATCAGAAAATTTCACTTTTCTCAGCGGTTTAGTCGGCAATTACTTTCAGGTTCATTTGTATTTTGTTCATGTAACAGTTCTCATAATGTCTTAGTATCTTTCCTGTAAAGTGCCCTGAGGTTATTGTAAAATCGTTGTATTTGGTTGACTGTAAGTAAAAGTAACAGTGCTGCACAAATCAGCGTCAACAACGCGCATGCATTTTTATGAAGCAGGTGAGTTACAGCTAAACAATATAGTTCTCGTTTCGTCATTCGTCAACTGAATTTGTATTTGTGTGCGAATACTGCGAATGTGAATTTTTAGAATTATTTAATTTTTGGTGTCTAGTACGAAATTATCGTTTCAATTTATTGATAAAATCTGCTGTTCTGATAACAGAACTTCTTTTCGAAATTAAAAGCGCTAATTTTATTTGGTTCCTTTTTGTGTTTGCGTTGTAGATATTTATTGAAGGGTGTAGTAACCGCAGCAATTTTATTGATTCTGAATTTTTGCACTTGAAGGTATATATTGTTTGCTATTGATTGATACTAACAGAAAATGAGTTTAAGTATTTTCTTGTTTGATTACAATGAGAATTTAAATTGCATTTCGCAATTTGAAATATGATACTACTATCACCTGACGGACATCTGACGTAAATCTGTATGCAATAAGTATTGCTGCAGTTAGCTAAATGTTAATTATTTGAACTTGAAACAAAATATAATGGATTCTATACTTATATTCTCATTTATTTTTAAAGCATTAACTGTCTTTTTGTGTTAACTATGAAAGGAGATTGATAGAAATATTTATACTGTTGCATCCTGGGGCGATGGCGAATCCATTTTAGAAATCTGGAAAGCTACCGTAGAGTGAAAATTCCACATAGTTTCAGTAATCTAAAATATTTGTGATACACATATGCATACATACAATACCATTACATTACCAAAATAGAAAGAATGGATTTCTTTCAGATTCATTTGTGTTTTGCTTCATTTCTCGAAGTTATGTATTGTTTTCCCAGCATTTTGAAAATATAATTGCTATTATTATTATGAATTTGGTTATTTTGCTAGTTCAGTTTTTTTCAAGGGAAGCTTAAGCTCTAGGAAATGCTGGGCTTATATGTATTTTGTTTACATTTGAAAGTACTGTGTCATCAGCAAAATATTTTGATGCAGACATATATCAAGTATTAGATTAGTCCATTAATGTCCCAATTAGTTTAAAGCATAGATGTGGGAATACCTATAGGGTTATTAAAACAAAGCCAAAAGAAACAATGGAATATTTTAGCCTCAGAAGTGAAATGTAACTGTCGTATAAATAGGATACTGGACATTAACAGGTTAAAACTCAAACATGTATTTAAACAGGTATTGGACATGTTGCTAGCAGAAAGTGGATGCTTCATGTTAAGTAAAGAATTTTGGTTGAAATCTATAAGTTGGAACACACTCTTAGTAAAACGGCGCCATTGCGCCAAATCGCCAAAGCAAGATGGTAAACGTGCATCGGTCACAGTTAAAAGTTAATCTTTTTTCGAATTCATTGCGTTTGTGGTTTGTCGTTGCACTATCTCCCGTTTTAAATGCAGAATTTCAAAAGAACTACTAGCTTTTCTAACTCATTGAATGTACGAAATCTGTTACTTTTAATTATTCTAATGAAGCAGGAAAAATAGCGCTCGCGATGCCTGTAGCATCTGAAGTGGGCACCGGGCAAATTTTTTTAACTTAAAAAAACATCAGCGGCTTTGCTTTCAGCAAAGTGGGATCCTAGTAGCTTTGCTAGCGTAGTGAATGTATAGAATCAGTTTCTTTTAATTACTCTAATGGAGCAGCAGAACATTTGCCCTTAGTAGCATTCAAAACAAGTACAACTTCAAAAATTCCATACAAACGATTTTTATTGCAAGACAAAGAAAAAATCTCAATTATATGATCGGAAAAATATATAATCACTAAATAAACCCAAGTTCTATTTGTCATTTATTTACTAATTGAAATCATACTAATTAAAATACATTTTATTATTTAATTAAATATTTAATAAATATTTTTAGCTATTTAAAAATCCTCGTAGTATGTAAACAACTCAAATCACGCAAAACGCTTGCCATGACGTAAGCAATCTAGCCGATGGGTTGCCAGTGGAACTAATCTGTTCGATTCCTCAGGTAACCATATTGGCGAAGAAATCGGTGTGCTCCAACTTGTAGATACCAACCATAATTTTGATAAGCTATCCAGCTATCTCTACTAACAATAAAAGAGAAAGTCTGTTGGTACTTGACAGAACAGACCATTGAACTTGGAGCTACCAAATATGGTACAGATATACTTGGGAGGGTGGGAATGCACATCTCGGTGTCATTTTTTAAAAATGTTTTTATTATTATTTAAAAATTAAGCAAATTTTGGCTGTTTGCAGCCATTTTTTTCATGAATATTTTCCGAAGTAATTAACACTCGAAAATTATTTTTATACCATTTTAAAGTGTGAATTTTCACCTTTCTAATATTGTTAGTTTCAACTCTGTATATTATTTCAGTGAATTTTAAAATCTTTTTGAAAGCATTATTTATTGCTCTGAAATCGGTGGTGGTCACAGAATGGATAACACCCCTCGTGGATAAAGTCGCAGAACGCTGGACGGGAGACAGGTTGCCTCCCTTTTTTCCTCTTTTTAGAGATGACGTGGAAGCAATTCGCCTGTACCCGGGGTAGGAGGCATGGTATACTGTTGGCTTTAGCAAAAAGGTTCGCGGTTCACTACCAAGAAAATTTTTTCCCCTCTAAATTTTAAACATTTTTTAATTGATTATGTTAAGATAAATGCTGATTTCTTACAATTTTCAAACATTTAAAACTCATTTTATGCTTAGACTACTTTATTCCATTTTGAAATGTGAAAAGTGACCTTTCCTCTGATATTAAATTTATGCTATGTGACTTTTTTTGTGGAATTTTATCAAACTTTTATTCCTGCTTCAAATTATACATGCTTTACTAATCCTTCAATAAACTCAATTAGAATGCCACAATCAGAGTGAACCAGATAGTGAAACATCAAATTAAAAATGAATTGAAATAGCTTTTCGCTGTTATAAATGTGTTTATACATAAAATTTACAATGTTTTCTGATTGCATATTGATGATGTTTTAAAGACTGTCTAATATTGGTGCGAATTATAGTGTTTATTACTTTTTTATTTCGAAACATTCCTTTTTTATTCTTGTATCATTTTATCAAAATTAAAGGGCATTTCAAATTGTAACAACAATTTCAAATTAATATTTGAGCATAAGCACATAAAAACTGCATTCATTTATTGTTCTCTGAACTTTAAATTTCATTTATGAACTGGAAACGTAGAACTTTGAATTTGTGCATCTAAAGATGATCTTTTTTTACTATTTCATATTGGTTGCATTTCCATTTCATTTTTGATTTTGGAACTAATTGTTTTATCTAAAAAGAATAAACGAAAAATTAAATTTTTTCATGACGTATTACTTAATTTATAACTAATTTGAGTTTTCAGATTTTTTTTCTTTCAAAAATGGCAGTTTATTATGTTACAAAAAATTCAAAGCGGAAATAACTTTGTCGGATAAATAACTTTATTTACAAATTATTAACATTAAATAAACAATAACTATTTCAAATATCATACATATGTTGCATTTTTTTTATATAACAGAATAATATTAAGTTATAAGCTCTAATATGGGCAAACCAGCTGGTCGCCGAAGGCGGCTAGTAATGTCTGTGTTTGGTTATCTACAGGACAGACCGCCAGGGCTTACAGCAATGAAATTTGGCACAAACATACTTAGGAGGGTGGGAATGTGTACCTTGGAGCCATTTTTTTTAAAATTTTAATTAGAATTTTAATTAAAAATTAAACTAAATTTTGGTGTTTTTCCTTAATAACTTCTGAAAATAGTACAGCACAAATTATTTTTACACTATCTGAAAATTTAAAAAAATAGCTTTTCAAGGATATCAATTAAGTTTGTGTATGATTTTTTCTCTAATTGTAAAAATTAAAAAAAAAATTTTGGCATAATTTACAACAATACTTTTCATTGTTGCAACACATTTCAAACCATTTTCATTGTTTAAGGAAACGTTTAATTGCATGTTTCTCTTGAAAGCTAAGAAAATATCTAACTGGATTTTACTTTGTTCTTGTATTTGATAAATTTTTCAGTGAAATCTGTAAAGGAAGTCCTCAAGATAGTAAGTATATAATGAAATAATCCAGTGAACTGAAAGATTAACGTTCCTATGTTTTAATTCTTTTTATCAGCATGTTTTAAGCCAACTAGCATGCTGCTATACGTAAAATGGGCTGCACCAATTTAATGTTGAAATCAAATGCATATTTTACGTTAATGTAGACAAAGAACAGAACAAGTGCAAGGCTACAAAAAGAACACAGGTTAAATGTCTATAGCAATTTTAAGTTTAAAACTACTTTGTTAAGTTTATGAGTACAAAATTATGCATAAGAGATTTAGATGAAATTCTTCATAATTTCCAGCGAAGGCGGCTTGTTGAATAATACATCAAAATAATTTGAGAGGGAATTTCAACCCTCCAAAAAAACTTAATATGTATTTTGTTCAATGTGAATGGATACTTCACGGTTTGCACAACATCTAGACTATCAATTTTTAGCCATTCTATTATATCATGCATATAATTAATCTCTTAATGATATATGTGTTTTAAAGCAAAATTTGAGAAAGATGATGATTCCGAGTCATATTTCTGTTTTGAGGAAAGTAACTGCAGAATTCTGTCTGAATCTGGACTACACCCATCTCTTTGAAGCTTTTACCAAAATTACTTTGAATGTTATCATTTGAGTTGTAGCTTTATTCATACATTATCTTGCTGTTAATGAATTGCTATTTGAATAAAAATAGATTTTTTATAAAATTGCTAAATTTGGCTTTAAAATATTACCAGTATTGATTGTCTCTTTATTTCTTTCATTATTTTTTTTTCTCTGTTATAATTTGAAAAGTTGGATACAGTTGAGTAGTATTAGAAACTCGTGTATCCAATGTACTGCTATGAACTTTCATCTTATTTCTGGAAAATTCTACCAGAAACTTGTATTATCCATTGTACTGCTGTGTACTTTCATCTTATTTCTAGAACATTCAACCAGTTTATTGATTTTTTGGTAATCTAATGATCTTTATTTTTTATTCATAGGAATTGCAATCTTATGGAATCTAAGTTATGTAAATGTTTTCAAAGAAAGCTTATCTAGTTTTTCGAGTGGCACTGGTAAATCTTTTTTTCCCTCTACACATGGCTTGGCGTTCTCATGGAAAAAATAATGCAGAACTTATCCAAAATTTAAAAAGTAAGTAGTGAATTTAATTATTCTATGAAATCGGTTAAAAGTAAGCAGAAATGATTTTTTTTTGTGATTGTACCATATTAAACAGAATTGATATTCTGTTAATATGCTTTAAAATATATATATGTTCTCTTTTTTTTCTTCCCTCAAGCATAAAAGAATGTATGTCAGTCATCAACCTGTAACAGCTAGTTTAATCTAAATTGCATAATATTTTGTTTGGAATTTAACAGTTTTAATTTTGACAGTTTACAAATTATTTTAAAAGAAGGTAGATTCCTAACATTCAATGAAGAACTACTAGTTTCCGGCTTTGCTGAAAATGAAGCCGCTGATGTTCTTTTAAGTTAAAAAAATTTGCTTGGTTCGTGTACGCAAGAGAACAATAAAATGTCTACTGCTCACTTAAAACAAATATCCTTACATCGCCAAACCATCTTGCCCTTGGCGACAAAAAGTTGGCAATGCAAAGTGAAGAGGAATGGCTCTGTACCTTAAACTTAACTTTTACCTAATACTGTTTAATATTTGAAATATTTAAATTTTTATCAAGTAAATTTTCAGAAATAACTTCATGACTTTGTTGAGTGAGTTGTAATATTTACGAAGCATTTTTGTAAATATGATGAAGATTTTTAAATTGCCATATATTGTTAATACTTGTATAATAAAAGGTAGTTTGATATTTTTTAACTATCATAATATTAGTTTAAAATTTAGAAAAAATTAATGTTTTATCATCATAATACTGTTATTATAATGAATAAGCTGTCTTCATGTTTTTATATATTTGTTTAAAATTTCAGGAAATATTTAAAATGTAAACAGTTAAAGCGTGATTTTCATTTCATATTTGCTAATTACAAGATATATAATAACAGTTATAAAGTTGTAATTTGATTAATAAGTTTTGTGGTTTTCTGTATATCTATTTTAAAGCAATTTTCTTAATTTTTGAGGATTGAGATATTTCTCATGTGTGTAGATAATTTAATGTTAATTTATTTCTTTTTAATGGATTTTTTTCTCTGCCATTACTAGTTCACAACCTTGTTAGTTTTTTTCTTTCTTTTGCTCGGTTAATGTGTAACATAAATCTTTCATGGCGTAAGCTTGGTTAAAAAGTGTAACTATGCATTAATTAAAAATAAACCACAATATTCATAATTGACTAATTTCTAGTCATGTTGCATATCTGATACGACCTTGCCTGATGTACAGCCCTACTTAATTGAATTTGCAAGAAGATTTTGTATCTTTTGAATCCTTTTCTCAGTCCCTTCAGTTTTCTCAATAAATACAGAATTGGTTCCTAATTATATGTAAATGAAGTTAATCAAAATCTAGTGTATTTCCTATTTGAAGGCAAAATTCCATGAAGTTGATATTTTGTATGCTTGTCGGTAAAGTTAGATAAAAAGTAAATTCATGAGGTTTGGTGCAAGCATAATTTAAATTTACAAAAAAAAAAAAAAAAAAAAAAAAAAATCTCTGTAAGGTTTTAAATTGTTAATATTTACTATATATTAGATTCAAAATCAGTCTGCTTACAGTATTTTCACTGAAGTTTCTGTAATCATAATAATAAAATTTTTGTAATGCTGTTCCACTTAAACTTGCACGTTTAGTCAGTGGTAGCTCATTCCTTAGGACTGTAAAGCTGCAACAACTCCTGAACTTATTTTAAAAGCGTTTTCTTGTTTTTAATGTTATTTGGCTGTTTTTCAACATTAAGAATTCGATGAACATCAAAAATAGAAAAACAAATAACGAAAATGAATAAAGAAGGCTGAAAATGAATAATAGTAAGTGGAAGATATATCTTGTATATCAAGTCGGGGCTGCTCACTGAACAGCCCTTGCCCAAAATTTGCTCACTGGGCAGTAGTTAAGCATCACTTCAGGAAGTGAAAACTTTAAGTTTCTTCCCACTGTGTTTTGAGATGACTTAACTGCAGCACAGGTTTCTCGTACGATTCTGCTTTCTCTCTGCCTCTCACCCAATGCTGGCCTTGCTCTTAATTTTTTTTCGCTTTGTCTTGTTTGTTGTTATTTGGTTATGGTTCCACTTTCAGGTTGAACCGATGGAAACTCTTCTGTTTTGATACAAATTTGTTTTCTTTTGATAAAAGTCACTTATCGAAAAAATATTTATTAATAATTTTCTAAAATACAATTCAGATAATTACAATTAAAAATTTTGGGCTTAGAGGTAAAGCTTTTTTTTTTAAAAATTGTCTTGTAATTGTATTCTCTGGAGAAATTTGTTTTGCAGAAATGCTTGTTTCTATGCTAATGAGCCAACACTGACTTTGTTATTTGGCCCTTGATAATTTTTCAGGTTGATATGCTTGATGTAAAGATTCTGGTGATTAGTTGATACTATTCTGTTTAGCAAATGTTTTGTAATAACTATTTCATAATTTTTTTCCTCAGGAGTGTTTATTATTTTGACCAATAATTTTCAGCCCTAAGCAGTGTTGATCTAAAGGGAATAAACTGTAATTTTTTAGTATTCAATTGATTCTAATTTGAAAATAATTCTCCCCCTCCCCCGATTTTTTTTTTTTACTTTAAAGTGTTCACACGAATTCTAGCCACTATGTTAACTAAAATTTGTATGTTAAGGGGCTCAAGAAATAATAAATATGGTTTTTGTCACTTTGGAACTAACCATGAATGGAATTGTTTGGCTTGGACATATGGAGGATTGTTGATTGGACATATTATTGAATGTTCTTTTGAGTGAAGACTTTTTAAATTTGCAAAAATTAAATTGAATGAATGGCATTAAATTATGCAATATTGTCTAGTGCTGTAGTATTGTTTTCAGGTATTTAAGATTAGACCTCTTCAGCACAGATATTCAGACAACAATGAAGCATTTATTGCCAAGATTTCTAGATAGTTAATTCTTAATTTTGATTAAATGTTGGAAATGGAAATTTGTATAAATGTTTAGTTTTATGCATATTCCAACATATTAATCTTTACTTTGCACAAAGAAAAACTAATTTAGTGTAATTTTTAATCTTTACATATATTTTTTTCAATCATGGAAATTTGTTATACTTGTTTTGATTTAAAACTATTATTAACCAGAAAGAAATATAATCTTATACTATTGTAACATTTTGGAATATTTTAGTTTTATAACCACTGTTACATTTTGTTATAGGTAATGTATCATTTCTGATATTTTTTTTAGAAAAAAATGAATAAATATTGATGTAAGCATTTTTGTGTCTATTAGGGAATGGCATCATCAAAGATGCAAAAGTTGAACGTGTTATGCTGTCGGTTGACAGAGGAAATTACTGCAAAAACAATCCATATCTTGACTCTCCACAAGGCATAGGCTTTGCTGTTACTATAAGTGCTCCTCATATGGTATTGTACTTTTAAATTCATCCATGTTTAATTGTTGGATTTCTGTGGAGTAGACGGAAATAGTTTCATAAATATTATGTTAACCCTCCATTGGGCACAATTCGACCTGACAGGCACAGGCAAACAGTTTTTTAATTACTATTGTTATTACCCATTAATTTTACTTTTAGCATTTTAAAATTAATCATTGTCCTTTGTAGGGAGGCTTAAAAAAAGTAGTGACATCATTGCAAAAACCTCATGAAGCAAAGACACTAGAACCACATACTTCTTCACTTTCAGAACGTAGGACACCAAGTCTTTCCATCACTTAAATCAAACATTCTGGTGTATTGTTTCCTTCCTTTGACCAAAGCACATTTCGGAGGCAACTGTTTTTTTATTCATAAATTTTACACGATAAAGTCCTGAAATGAGTGAAATAAACATTCTGATTAAAGAAAATGGTATTTGCTTGTTAAAGCGGCCACCAAGATTACTTGGTGATCTTCGGATTTCGTCAAGCTTGTAAGTTCAGTGTTCTAGTGAAGCTACTATGTTCCAGGTCCCGTGGCTAGCAAAGCCTTAGGATGTTTTTTCAATTCCTACTATTAGTTCACACTCTCCCTATATATGTTTATATATCTTGTTCAGATTTTCAATCGTTAATAAAATACTTTTTATTCATCCACTCAAGTTCAAATACATTTTTTAAAACTTGTAGTGGATGACACTTGATGTTAATACAGTTTTTTCAAATATTAATTCATTAATTAAATTTAATTAATTTTAGTTTTATATGGGAGAAAACATATGTTGCCTTGAGTTGTTTGGTTCGAATTTTTCTCTAATAGATGGAGCTAGGTTTGCCAGCTTCTAGACCTAATATCCTTTGTTTTCTGGTATGTTCACGAAGGCATCATTTTTTCATGTATTTTTGTCAGAGGGTAATGTTGATTACTTTCTTATTCTGTCTATTGGATATGTTAAAAAAGACTTTATGAAGTTTTTCAATTCCTACTATTAGTTCACACTCTCTCTCTATATATAAGATATTTAGCAGGATATAAATTTGGGAATAAATACCGTCAGTGACGAACCCTATAGATCGCTGACCTAAGTAGGAATTGACTTAATTTTTTTTTATATTACTTGTTTAAGTTAAAAATATGTGCCTGGTTCCCACTTGCCTTTATTCACAAAAAAAAGTAATATTTTTCAAAAACAGATTCTAATTTAAGAACAAAAGAAACACATAAATATGCGAGCAAAAAAGTGACACAATTACAGGACTGCACATTTTTATGGGGCTAAAATTATTTGTGTTTTTGGCAATATTTTACCACCATCTTGGTGATACATCTTGGTTACTTGGCAATTCAATCTTGGTGGCCGCTTTAACGAGCAAGTACCAAGAAAATCAGATTTTGTGAAAACTCATGTCTGACGAATTCGGGCGCAATGTGCCTGCGAGATCAATATGGTGATACCTACACTTTGCATAGCTGACAAGTCAATTGATTAGGGGTGCTCCAAACATCAGGTAAAGAAAGGAGACTACTAGGAGGGACAGACTTCTACCTTTCCTTGAAGTTGAAGGTTAACAAAAATGTCTGAGCTGTGCCTGTCAGGCCAGTTGCACTCGACAGAGGTTTAAGTATATTTAATAAACTTTAATGATTTTAAAAGCATGATCAGTGGCTGTCCTTTTGTGAGATCTTCTTTTACTGGAAAAGAATGTGATTGTAGTGTTTTTGCTGTCCTGGTAATGAAAATTTTACTGTAACTAGATGACACAAATCTTGAGACTTGATTAAGATTATATGTTAAAATCCACACTGAGAGATAAAATTATAACTAAAAAGGGCAACAAGTTATACTCAACTGGATTAGTATTAACACTGAATCTTAACAGTGCTACTGAAACAGAGGAAATTAACACTAATCTCCAAAGCAAAACACTAACTTAGCCTCCTCTCACCTCTATTTAATATCTGCAGTCGAGTCTGTCTTGGAGAGTTTTAACTCTGTTTGATCATCTGTCCCTTTCTGTTTCTTCTGTTCTTTTCATACACCTGGCAGGAAGCACTAATCACCTTCTTTCAGTTACACTACTTACACTCTTTAGAAAACATATGGGTGTCAGCATCATATAGTCCATCTGTCTTCCTAAAGGGAAATGTATTTCCATGCACAAAAGAAAGCAGACAATACAATGGCAGCCAAATCCCATTATAGCCATTGTCCAGTGACAGCTTGCTTAGTGGGGTGGACTGAAAAAACCTTTTTTCAATTTTCGATAATGGATAGTGCGGAAAAGGTGCCATTGGTGGCACTAAGTTCACATAAAAAATTTAAAGTGTGTATTGTAATTCCTTCATTTGCCACAAATGTGTAGAAATTTCAGCAAAATTCTGTTTTTTTTTTTACATTTTAAACAAATTTTGTCAAAATGTTGAAATACTGTATTTTGCCGGATTTAAATGTAATAATTATATAGTTTGTCAAATGATCTGCATTTTTATATTAACTTTGTTCTTACTAAAAATAAAAACAATGATGCAGCTATTTCTTCATCACTGTGACCAGAACGAGGTGTCAAATGTCCCAAATATTGATAACCAGGTTCAGACAACAGAGTGATATGTTCTTGGTCTTTCTGTTGATGATGTCACTTGTCCTTTTTTCCCCAATGAATAATGTTTTATTTCTTCTTTTAATTTTTAGTCCATCTAGATATTCTTCCTCCTGTATTTTTTTCCCTCTAGTTTCTTTTTCTCTCTGCAGATCTTATTCTTATCGCCAACGAGATTCTTATCTTGCGTGACAAGTCCTGCGTCTTGCAACACGGCGGAAGGAACGCCACATCTCTCTGATACACCAGTTCTAAATGCAGCAGATGTTGTATGAGAAAGGGAAATGTGTTTGCAAGTGTCTGGAGTTGATGTACTTTCAAATTCTACTTCGTTCCAGTTGGATTCTTCAAAGTGCTCACATAATGAATCTTCTGAAGATTTCAATAGCATAGTAGACTGAACGTCATTCGTTGAGGGACCAAGCAAAAAGTACTTGAACATGCAGCCCTTTTCATTTTCCTAGCCACTGTTTTTGTTAGTTTGCTTGTCAATGTTTCCGGTACACATTTTTCGAGCAGTTCTTTGATCGTGCAGGAACGTAACCTCTTGTTTTGGAAATTATAGCTCTTGTCACAGGTACAATGGTCCAAATCTTTGCGTTTACAAGCTGAAATGTCAAAGAGAGAGGATTCAGCGTTTTGTATAAATTTTTCGTGGTTCTTCTTCTCTTTTATGCCCTTACAGTGAATTGATTTCACCACCGATCAGCACTTTTTGTTATAGTCTTTAATTTTTCCGTTAACGGTTCATTTGGAAACTACAGGTATGGATACCTTTATCCAGATTGCTGTAACATTTTCACCGACCATCTTAGCAAGATCATCCACTGGTTGAAGATAAACATCACGATTTTCATTTCGTAACCAGTAGTAGTGACGCATGATGTCAGCATAAGTTGGCAACTGCATCTCTTTTAATTCGCATGGTGCTCCAAACAAGTTAATATTTACACTACACTACTATGTGTCTTATGGGCCTCGGCTCAATCGCCTTTATAAAGGTGCTCAAAACACAATAATAGAAAGTTAAAAATGAAACAAAAGTACTATATCGTGTAACCCCCCACCCGCCCAATCGTTTGCAGACTTGCAGTCGCCTACGCTTTGCCAACATAATGGCACATCACTCAAAAGAAAGAAATGAGAAGAAAAGGACAGAAAAAGACATCACGTTATATTGAAACAAAATGCTTTTCCCATTTATATGCAAGAAAGCAAGAATTTAATATTAATAAAAAGATAACTTAATAAAGGCAAAATTTGTGAAAAACGTGAAAAAACAGGATTTTGCTGAAATTTCTACGCATTTACGACAAATAAAGGAATTATCCTACACACTTCAAATTTTTTATGTGAATTTAGTGCCATCAATGGCACCTTTTATTCACTATGCATAATTGAAAATAGCAAAAAAAATTTTTACAAATTTTGTTAAAAACATCAAAAAACAGCATTTGGCCGAAATTTCTATGCATTTGTGGCAAATCAAGAAATTGTTCTACAAACTTCAAATTTTTTATGTGCATTTTGTGCCACCAATGGCACCTTTTCCGCACTACCCATTATCGAAAATAGAAAAAAAGGTTTTTTCGGCCCACCCTATTGCTTAGTCATATGACTGCCCATCACTACAGTAACCATGGAATTATTAACCCTCAACAGTATTCAAGTTGAATTGTAAAAAGTATGCAAGCATTTTTTAAAATGAAAGCCCGGAATTTTTTTGTGTATTTCTGTTACTGGAGAAATTGTCATTTCCTTATATGTAATGGGTGATTTAATTTGGTTGCTGAAATATTAAATAGCATTTTTCTTATATTGACATAGAAGTTAGTGGAAAATAAAAACTTTTTACCATAATACATTTCCAAGGATTTTAGGCTGAAATATAGTTTTTTGTCTACTGAATGTTTTTTTTGAGAATAATTTTATTTTTGTTTTTCCTTTAAATTGGCGATTGGATTTTAATATGGAATTGTAATGTTTGACACCATATGATTAAATATTATTAAAAGTTGACTTGAAATGACTTTCTTTTTGTTGCTTTTCATAAAAGTTTTATTAGTTTAATATTCATTCTTCAATTATGCAGTTGGACTAAAATTGAATGAATGTCACCTGTGACAAAAATAATTGTAAATGTTTGATAAACAATACAATTTTTATTTAAAATTATTTGATAATTAAATAAAGGTGTATCTGCAAACTTGAATTCAGTAGTTGTGAATTCATCTTTCAAAAAGGCTTGCTCAGGAATTTTAATAACCTAAAAATAAGAAACCGGATGAAAATGTGACAATTCTGTGACATATACATTGCTTTTGTGCCAAACTTAATATTAGAGGATCTGTCTCAGTGTACTTCAAAATGTGCCAGGTACTGCAACCGTGCATAATAAAACATGTTTTTTTTTTGTCTATTTTACTCCTAAGATTGGCACACTTGTGAACAATTTGCTGACTTATGCACTAAGCAAAAAGTGCCACTTCGATTTTATTTAGCAAAATATTATTAAGAAATTGAGTCAGTTGAAAAAAAAAAAAATGAAATGCCCAACACTTCATACTTTTTGATGTTGATTATATGTTTTCTGTTTTTATTTCATTAGATTACTCATAGATTTTGCTTTTCTAGCATGCTCATGCTTTAGAATTATTGAAGGACAACTTGTATGAAGGAGCTAGAGCCTTGGATGTCGGTTCTGGAAGTGGCTACCTTACTGCTTGTATGGCTTTGATGGTAAAACATCGAGTTTGCCAATTTTCATATTTTTCAATTGATTCTCCTTTGTTTTATGTTTATCCCTTCAAATTGAATAATATCTTAAATCCCCCCTTCTAAATTGAAGATGCTATTGTCTTTATTATCAATTGTGAAATCGAAGTATGTTTGCTTCCATAATGGATATCTTCTACAGTTTTAAATTTTTTCCAATTTATTAAGAATGTGTGTTTGGGATATTGGTAAGATATGATAACATCTTGTATCAATGTTTCAATAATTTATTATATTAAATTCCTTAATGCAGTTATCTATGATTATTTATTCTATGTTTTTTCCAGTAGTTGTATTGAATTAGTTTAGTGAAAAGTTTTGTTACTAGTTCTGAGAAATGTTTAATGCAATTTATTTTTTATATTTGCTACTAGAAATTTAATTTTCTTCGAAAAGTCTTGTCAAAGAAAGTAGTTAGTTTTTCTAGAAGGTTTTTTTTAATCTTAATTTTGAACAATTGTTAAATTTTAAAATTTGGCATTATACTTTCTATAATATGATTCACTAATTTTTGGGTTACCAAGTGTAAATGATATCACTGTGTCAAATTGCTGATATTTAATTTTTTCAATGAATTGTTTAGAATTCTTTTCATTTGTGGTTTATTCATTTTAAAGAGATATTTGAGCTTTTCGTGTAGCTTCTTGGCTGCAATCTTCAGTAGCTTCGAAAAGTTCAATCTTAAAACTGTGTGCCAATTGGTTTTATCTTTGATGGTGATATCACTTACACTCCAAAGTGGTACTGATATAGGTGCAAAACAGGGAGAAATAGATGCAAAGTGTAAATATTGATCTTCAGAAAGTACCAACTTAATGATTTAGGTTATGGAAGACAACACTCTGTAATCCTGGAGACATTCATTATTTGGATGGTTGGGGACCTTATCATTGGTGAATTGTCACAAAATTAGTGGCTCACTTTTTTTCTGATACTGATCTTTAAACATTTCTTCAAATAAAAAATCTAACTGTTGTTGAGATGTTGTATAAAATCCCCTCTCTCTCTGAAGAATTCCTATTTATTCTTTCTACTATACATCTTTTAAAAACATTTACAATGTAGGGCTGGACAATACAGAAATTTAACATTGTGATGTATTACGAGTTAGTTATATGATGCTCAGTTAACATTATTCTTGTTTAGTAATATGTTTTTATCACTAATTAAGTTACAGAAAATGAGAAAATTTATTTTATTTTTTTAGAAAATTGTCATGTTTTATAATAATAAATAATATTCAATATTTGTACTGTCAATTCTTTCTTTAAATTCAGAATTTTCATAAAATAATTGAGTCAACTAAAGCACTAATAGTCAAAAAAAAAAAAAAATCCATATAATTCTTTTAGAACATTTTAACACTTTAAAGTATTTTAATATTTAAAAAAATTAGCTTATTTATATTTTAAAATTTAAAATACTTTAATGTTTTATATATCTTTATAAATTCATGCCTGTAGTCAGTTATGATATATCTTTTCTATATTTCTTTCAGTTCTGTTTTACAAAGAAACAAAATATTATAAATGTAATAAAATAACAATTCAGAACAATTTGGAAATAAAAAACTAAGAACAGAGAACCTAATTATAAAACATACCATGAAAAGAAAAGTTTGAATAAATCATAAGAATGTGCTAGCTGGACAGAGCATAAACTTAAAACAAAAGGAATAGTAATACAATTTGTAAATTTTGTCATAGATACCTGATTTCTATTTTTATTGAATGTAACTGCGTATAGATCATCAATTGATGTAAATATTTTATCTTCCTATCAGAAACATATTTTGCTGCAGATCAATAATTTTATAACAGATGGCCTGTATTATTAGCCTTATCAACATAGATGTTTTATACTGTTCCTTTATTGTATTTAAATTCAAATGATTAATTATGGTATCATAATTTAAATAAAAAAAAAACTAATGGTATAATTAACTATACATCCCTGACCATATTCTATTACTGCATAAATTTGATTTAGTTGAAAACATTTTTATGTACTTATGTAGACTAAAAAATTAACCCTATAAAAATACAAACATTTTTTAGAAACTCGAACTACACATTTGCAGAAAATATATACCTCTTTTAAAGTCCTTGGTGTTGTGGGCACTTTTGCACCGTCCCAGTTACTTCTGCTCAAACACTCTTTTCAGTTGGTAAAACTTAAATAAAATAGTAAAAAGATTGAAATAATGAATAAAATTAATTTTATAAATTTACTATATAAAATTTGATCGAAATTTTTTTTTAATCAAATAATTTTTTTCACAATTTTAACATAAGAAATGTTGAAAATCTGAAAGAAAGACTCACTCTGAAAATGTCTTAACCCTGCTATTATTCTTTGCTCTTATTTGGGGTTGTGATTCATAGTTTAAGCTGTGACTAAGGATGAATTGGCGCTTGAAGGAACACATCTTCTACATATAATTATTATATTACATTTAAAGCTCATATTTGCCTATAAATGTGGATAATGAAGAAAAGTGATTAAAAATTTTTTTAATAAAAATTAATCAAGACTTATATTTCAAGTAAAATATGAAAAAAGTAAATTATTTTATTGAGTATTAAACTATTCAAGATTAACTAAAAATTTTAATGCTAGAAGTATCCTTCACTGTGCTTACAGGATTAAATGTTACCACACCTTCTATGATTGCAATGCATGAGCTTTCATTTGTTATAAGCATAATTTTTTTATGCCATTTCCTATAATATGAAGTAATTAATTTTTTTAAGTTTCCTTTTTTAGGTAGGTGAAAAAGGTTTGGCTGTAGGAATTGATCATATTGATCAGTTAGTTAATATGTCAATTGACAATGTTAAGAAAGATCAACCTGGTCTGTTGGAAAGTGGAAGATTAAAATTAATCGGTAAGTGAAAGTCATAATTTTCATCAGTCCGATAAACTCAAATCTGATATAATAGCGGATATATAATATACGTAACTGCCAAATACTCCCTCTATTTGAAAATATGCTATATATTTCAAATACAAGTGAAATAATTTATCGAGACATTAAAATTAAACTTTGCATTAAACAGAATGGTGCAAAAATGCAGCAACTTCCAATAAAATACAAAAGAAAGATATTTAATTACAAAAAAAAAAGAAAATACAGAAGAAATAAACAATAGTGATAACAATATACCTTTTGCGTGTAACACAGCAGCATCCAGTGATTGCATTAACAATATTGTCTATAATCAATTAACCAATTAAGATAGAATCAAACAACAAAAATGATGCTTCAATAAAAATTATAACATTAAGATTAAACAAATAAAATGGGGAAAAAATGGAAGAGAACTCGAATGGCAAACTTTTTCAAAATAAATTTATCCATATTAGAACTCCGATGGCGAGTGGCACTTTGATGCTTTTTACTGATGGTATTAACAAGCATAGTTTAAAATATAAAGTAATTTCTTTTGAAGTGGTAGTTTCTTTGAAGTTTCTTGAAAACATATTGAATTTGCCAGCCATCAGCTCTTGTAAGGAATTTTAGCTTATAGATCTGAGGAATCTTCTAGGAATTTCCTCTTTTAACCAACATAACTGATTCTATACAGATTTGTAATGTTACAGAAATATTATCAAGTATATGTTTATTAATTCATTGTACACCTTTTGAATACATTTAACAAGTTCATGAATTGTATTTGGCAAAGCTTTATATTGCAATGACTGTATAGAATTGAAGAATCCTAGATTCAAAAGCTATTACGAATTAAATATTATAAATTTTGTATTTAAAGCCCTTTCTTATTTCTATAATATTAAGTGCTAATTTATATGAAACATATTGCCTTTCATAAATATTATTATGAAACTGCATCTTGAACTGTCATTTTTGTTTACATTTATATTTTTAGAAAGAATTATGTTGTTAAGCTACTAAACAGGAAATTCAAAAATCGTTTGTTATATTTTAAAAATATTTTGGCTGAATTTCCATTGATAGTTTTATACTTTACTGATAATTAACATTTTAATATTTAAAGTTGGTGATGGCCGACTTGGATACCCCGATGATGCTCCATATGATGCTATCCATGTTGGTGCAGCAGCTCCTGAATTACCCCAAGAAGTATTAACATTTTCAGTATTAATTTTGTAAAAATAATTCAGTCATAAAATCGAGCTCTTCAGTATTTTGTGGAACGTAATTGAAGAATGTCTTTTGTTTTATTAAAGATATAGCTTTTAAAAAGGTATCAAATCATTAAAAAATTGTGATTTGTCTAATTTTACTGTGTTTTTATTATAATTTTTGATTTTGTGATAGAATTGATTCTCATGATTTTAATTAATCCTGCATAAATTGGATTTTTTTTAAAAAAAATCTTTTGCCTTAAGCATGGTATTAATAAGCATTTTATTTTCAGAAATTCCGTAAAATTCTTTCTATTTAAATATAGTTGGTAATTTATTATTTTCAGTGATATTCTCTGCTGTTTGATTGTTGATTTTATATTTTACAAGAAATTTTTTAATAGAAATGTAGTGTTGATAAGGTAAAATTAAAGACTTTACAAGATTTTGCCCAGTGCATTTGTGGTTTTTTAAATATTTTAAAAGCATATAATTTCTTTCAACTATTTTTTATAACGTGCAGGAAGTTTATCATTAAACAAACACTACTTATCAAATGCTACTATGGTTTGATTTGACTACTGGAATAGCACCAAACTGAGTAGGGGCATTAAAGTAAGCATCTGCGAAAAAACTGGTGTTTCCAAGCATTACAGACAGGAGAAAATGTGGTGCTGTGTGACATCAAAAGAAGTGTCAAAGAACAGCTGATAAATATCAGCGATGAAAAGGCATTGGAAACACCATTCTTTGATGAGCTTATTCGCTTCACATTGGCCATTCTGGCAATGTCTGTAAAAATGCCTGCACAGTATTCTGAGAATTAAGAATACTTTGTGACAAGTGTGATATGTCATTAGGCATATTCGTCACAGCCTGTGATATTATTTTGTAAACTAGTAAGTTCAGGACTTTACCAAGATACACCTTGGACATCAAATTATTCCACTCCCCCTTTTTTTATATCTCTGAGTCCTAGAGTAGATCAATAGAGGGCCTGTGCACATATTATAACAAGTTCTAAATTCACAGTGAGCAGCCTCTTGTTAGATTAATGAATTTAAAGCAACTTCACACGTAATCCGTGCTGTGATAACTTAATAAGTACATTGAGCTGGTACTCGGAATGCTTTACAGAGCTTTCCCCTTGTCTTTATAACTTGAAATAGTAGTGTTGTTGTTGCATACATAGATTTGAATTTTCGCTTTGAAGTATTATCTTCACTTATGCAAACTCTCAGCTGCTTAAATTACTGAAAAGAATATCATTCCATAATCTTGTGCTCAAAATGATTTAGATTCTGCATCAAATGGGAAGAGATACTAAGGTTACTGCTCTAGAGGCCATACAACTGATACTGGTCCTTATTTTTCTTGGTTGAACTTGGAGTGTACTGATAGGAGTTGAAGCGAAATGTAGATAAATAAGAGACCAATTGATAAATGTACTAATACACAAGTTCATATGAGAAAGAAAATACCATCATAAGGCAAACTTTAAAACACTCGCAAAAAAAAAAAAAATATGTACAGAACTAGAAAAAAAGTACATGACATACTAACATGTAAAAAATGAAATGAAACGAAAAAGAGTATGCAAATTGAATTAGACAATGACAAGTAAAAAAATTTAAAATTGGGTGGTGTGGGAGATAAATTGCTAATCTGGTTTTAAAAACAACTAATGCCATGTAGATGGTAAATAATATGATATATTTTGACTTTGAAATGCAGTTAAATAGATTCAGGGTATTTGGAATTGTGGATTTGGCTTCTTCAGTTGTCAAGAGGAGGTGGAATACACTCTGCTTCATAGTAAATAGTGGAGCCTATTTCTGCATAAGTACAGCTGAGTTCGTTAGCCAGGTGGAATCTATGAAGGTACTTAACAAAGGGTCCCTGACTAGAAATGTCTTCTCTTTCCCAGTGGACTTAGTGGGTGCTGTCTTTAGGAAACATGTTATGGATAATGCATCTTGTATTACAATTGTCCCATTGGAACTGCCAGTTGGCCAGAATAATTTTCTTGTATGTAGATTTCGGAAATGATTTTGGGAACTCTGTTGAATGATTTGAGTTTCTAACTTCCACACAGTTTCTTTTGCTAGTGTGTTAGTTATTTGCCTCCATTCTCGAGGTGAACCTTTATCTAGGTTACATGGATATTAAGGATAGCCAGAAGGATTATTTTAATATGTCTTGTTATTTTGTTGTTATTTTTAGAATAGGCTGCTACTTGAATGTTAGCTTTGTTATATATCTTTTAGAATCGAGAACCAGAATGGCCTTGTGGCATAATCTCGGCTTTTGGACCGAAGGGTCATGAGTACGAGGCTCAATTCCGTAAAGATCTATTGTGTATTTGGTCCTGGTGCATCTTTTGAGACTTAAAATCCTCTTGCTGGTTGGTGTAGTGCAGAGGATGGGAGGAGTGACGATTTGGATGTCGTCGTTCTTATATGACTGTGGTTCAAAATTATGAATCCTATCCAAAATAGCCCTCATTCTGTACTTGTAGTTTCTAAAGGGATGCTAATCTTATACTTAAAAAAAAAAAAAAAATAGCAGCATGTAGATAGTCTACTTTAAATGCGATAACAATGTGATTGGTGGTCTTTGGATTCCTTCTTCTCATGTTTATTAGTTTCCCTACCAAGTTTGGTGCTATTTTAATTGTGATATCAAACTGCAGTGAAGCGATGTCAGTTTCTATACAAACATCCTGTGTATTACTTTTATCACCCTTCGGTAGTGAAAAAAAAATCTTTTTATCCCTCTTTCTTTTTGTTGTAGTTGGTGAATCAGTTAAAACCTGGTGGCAAACTAATCGTTCCTGTTGGCAGAGAAGGTCATAATCAGATGTTGGAACAAGTGGAAAAACTGCCTGATGGAACGGTCAGGAAAACTTCTCTCATGGGAGTTGTGTATGTTCCACTGACAGATAAAGATGCACAGTGGCCAGGAAGGTTGTGCCCTTGTTCTGTTCTTTAAATGTTTTTTCTTGTAACTTATTGGAAGATGAGGATTTGCATGTATAAACAGCTTTCTTAGACATCTGTGTAAAGACTAACTTTTATTTATCTTATAGTATCTTTTACCTTGTAATTTACCTGCAGAAAAAAACCTTCACCCATAGTTTACACTTTTTGCTTAACAGTAAGTCCATTTAAGGTGAATGAAACAGTGTAGCTGGCATTTTTCATCATTTATTTGAAGATATAATAATTTTAATTTAATAATTTTGAAATAGTAATATATAAAGTATGTTTGATGTAGTAATATATATTTATCAAATAGTAATATATGAAATATTCATTGGTTGTGATGAAAAATGACAATATTAGATTTTACAAGAGTGTTGTATATACTTTTATCATACTAGATTTTACAAGAGTGTTGTATATACTTTTATTATTAAAAATCTTTTACGTCCAAGAAAGTGATATTAAAATGAATTTATTTATGATGTGAGAAGATACTACTTTTTAAATTCATATGAACTTATTCTAGTTCAATCCAGCTGTGAACATAACTATCATTATGAGGAGTTAGTAATAGTTGGAAAATTTGATATTAGTAATTTGATCACCTGTTTTTGATAGAAATTTTATTTTAAACATACTCATTCTTTGAGGAGTATTTAATTTTTTTACACAGGGTGGGTGCAAATTAATTGGACAATTTCATAATTATGATTCATGCATTATTAATTGCAAGATATCAGTTCAGTGGCATATCTGCAGTAACATTTCCTGAGTTAAGGGATAGATAGCTCCAGGTGGTTCAGGTGAGAGCCGAGTGAGATATAGTTCACTTTTCTGTATTCTCATATCAGTGGGGATGTACATTATCAGTGAATAAGTGGAAAGTTGTCTGTGGTTTCATGAAATTCATTTTGCTTTACAAATCCAGCAACATTTTTGACAAAAATATCGGAAAAGTGTCCCAAAAAGAGACACTGCTAGCACTGCATTTTGTTTCATCAATGTCAACATGCTCACAAGCATATTGCAAGAATTTATGGCATATTTTCAGATTAACAAAGGGCAGCCATATAGAATATTCATGAAAAATGTAAAGTTAGTTTCACTTTCTTGTAATCCTATGTACTCTCTTATTTTGTTGTATTACTACATATAATAAACAATTTCTTTTTGGCTCAACTAAAATTGTGCCTCCTCCCATATTAAACTTCATCTTGCACCAATTATTGATGAATCTAATTTATAACAGAAATGAGAATTTTAATTAATGTCTTCATTTCAAATGTATTTTTGAAGGGAACTGCCGTATTTCAGTTGAATGCTGAAAGGGCAAACTTTTGAAGAAAAAAAAATATTTCAAAAATTGCAACTCCTTTCAAAGCTTTTATATATATATATATATTTTACTGAAACAAAAGAGTCAGATATCTTGCTTTATGTAATACATACAAAAATATTGACAACAGTTTATTTTGAGTGTAGAGTAGATTTTACTATAATTTCAAATTATAATTAAATCTCAGACTGTGATCTGTATTTTAAAACTGATTGTGAGATATAAGATAATGAATTGAAAAATAATATAATATGCTTTAAAAGAAGTAAAACACATTAATTTTTTGAAAAAGTTTTGAAAATCTTACTTATGAAAGAATTTTAGAAAATTATATATGTATATTCAGTTTGAACTTCTATGAGCATGTTGTTGAGTCAAGTCATGAAGCTTTAAAATGAAGTGCAATTTTGTTGAGGTTCCAGTTTTTGGGTGCTATCAACTTGAATATTTTTTGAGCACTATTAAACTTGTTTCAAACAAGTTCTTTTATTAATTTATCTCCTCAAATCATTTGACAGTACGCTAACCATTCACTACTGAATTAATGTACCTGCTGACTGTGGATATGAAAATAATATATAATTTTGTGAGCATGTTTTCTTTTATATTTGTAAAAGCAAAATTAAATAAAAAATCTAATCAGAATATCAAAATAATACACTAACTAGTTATTTTCATTTATTCTTACTATGAAAATAAGTGAATATTTCATGTAATCAGTAATTAATTACTAACATGTTAATTATTTTTTTTTTATAAATGAAGACTTCAAAACCAAACAAAATTTTAGGAATTGGATAATATTTTTGTCTAGTAATATTTGGATTAATTTGAAATGAAACAATGTACAAATTATTTTCATCAAGTTTTTCTTTTGGCAATATTCAGAAATAAACAACTATAGCAACTAGTGGGAATAAATTGAAAAACTGGTGGTTCATAAAACATTTTGGTCAAATTAGTATGGGTATTTGCTCCTATTTCTGATTTTGACTTCTGTTTTTCTTATTTTATTATTTCATTTGTAACATGATGTAAAATTGTTGATACCTAATTTTTAATTGTGTAACATACGAAATGTTGCAAATATACATGAGAACTTTTCGAGAAATTATTTGCTAAATGATTTGTTCTGGCATTAGAAATATGGTCTAACTTTTTGCTCTATTATTTAAATGCTTTCAGTAAAAAAATATTTTTATTACCTTTTCTTTTTCTGTAACTGAATCCTATTTAGCGCTTTAACTTAACTATATTTTTATGTTCAGTGTTTGTTTCTTTTGCTTTTCTCAAAAGTTACCAATTAGCAGCTAAATTAGGCTGCAGAATTTAGGTTGATGAAATCGAATACTAATAGGTTTCTGATATTAATTGATTATATACAAATTTAGAAAAAGAAAAGCATAAAAAATTCTGCCTTTTTTTGTGAAAATTCAATGTTTATAATTAAAACATTCAATTTATATTTACAAAAAGGAAGCTTCCTGAAAATTTTTATTGGTGCTCTATTCATGCAAAATCTTTTATAATGGTAAGGAGGTTACTGGGATTCGATTTCTAAAATTGGTTTTAGTAAAATCATCAATCAACATTGTGTCAAAAGGTCACAGTACTGAATGCCATTATATATTGGTTATTACTTTGAATGCATTTCTGTATTGAGGATTATTTTTTAAAACATATGCATGATTTTTTTCCTTGGAAGAATTTCAGTATCCTCTGCAATTGTATCTTGGTGCTTGTAGAGTCTGTATGAGACATGAATTTAAGGCTTAGATAGGTCTATAAGATTTAAAATATTTATAATTTAGGCATGAATGTAAATTAAATAATGTTATCTTAGCATAGTTTTTTTTCCAATATCTTTTAGTCACGTTACTTTCTCTGTTGGATAAAAAAAAAAAAATCCTTGAAAGCATGTCTTGGAGTAATTATATGCATATATTTTTTCTATTTGTTTATTGTCATTTTTTTCAGTTCTTTTTGTAGTTACGGTATTTCTTAAAGTCAAGTTCTAAAAAGTGTCTAATTGGATATTGTTTTAATGGTTGAAAGTTGCCTTACAAAAAACGGCTTAAAAATAATTTTTCCTGAAATTGTAAATCTTAAAATTAACAGAATCAATTATTCTTTATTGTTATTACACAACTGCTTTTCTTGGAAGTGTTTTTATTTTGAACTTTTTTATTGCTTATGCTCTGGTTTCTCTTCAAAATCTTGCTAATCTTTACTGCTTAGTAGTAATAAGTCAGAGTTAACGTAATGTGAAATTGTGATATACATATTGAATTGGTATTTTGTTTTGTTATGGAACTTCCTACTCAAACTTTTTCTTTTGGGTGGTTGGTGTCCTCTGGTGTTTTGGAAGATATAAGGTGCATTGATGTATGTCGAGAAAAGAGGCTGGTTGGTTTGAATGAATATGATGGAGCATTTTTTAAGCTTGATATGAATTGTGACTGTGTTTTTCATCTTTTTGTAATTTTTTATTATATAAAAAAAATCAAGAGATAACTATTTTAACATTTTTTGAACAGTAATTTTCAAAAGTTACATTCAATAATCAAAATTCTTTAAAAATCACACAGGTTGGTCAAAAAGTAACCCATAATCCACTGTAGTTTGGTAATGGTATGAACTGGAGAAATGAAATATTATAGGTAAATGCATTGATTCTTGGATTCTTTGGAAATATCATCCTTTTTTGTTTCCATGCCACAAAATGTATGTTTGTAAAACGCTTGAGGTTGTTCATTACACTGCTTACCCCCAAGTATATAAGCCTTCAGTTCCTCAAACAGACTGAAATCCGATGACACTAAGTCAGTGCTGAATGGGAGTCGTGGTACCACTGTCCGTTCCTGTTGACCAATCTTCTGATGTGTCAGGTGCACCACATGTAGCTTTACGGTATTGTGATTGAACTTGATGTCAATTGCATGTAACTTGGGGCTCTTTGTTCGTAAGATATATATTGCTTGTCCAAGGATGAGCAATATTGGTCTTTGGTAATGATTGTTCCATGTTTGAGAAAATCCATGAAAATCCCCCCCCCCCCCCCGTCATCTCCAAAGAATGTTGCTATCAATTTCATATTTGATCTGGCAAGTTGTGGTTTCCATCAATGTGGAGATCCTGAATGTCTCTATTTAATATCTACCTAGAGGAATTTGATCTTTGCACATAAGTGTTGTTGGATGTATTGTTGGTTATCTGTTATAGCTTACTGGCAATAATGGGAAATAAATATTATGTGTATGTGAGGTAGTAAAGGATCAAGGCTTCTACTTACAGAATTTCATTTCTCTCGTCTTTATTGTTACAGGGCTGCAGTGGATTGTGCATTTCTTTTTATAGACCTTTGTATATATCAAGATCTGCCACTCTTCAAATAACTCCCAAAACTACTTTAGTAGGCTTTTGGTCTTTTTAGATTTTTCTTCTTGTTTAGTGGAATACTTTCAATGTTCTAGCATAGTGGATCGTTACATTTTAAAGATGTTTTTATGAATATGCTGGCTTTTAATGTATTTTTCTTTCAAGATCTCAATTTTATGTATACAATTAATTGGATACAATTTTTGAAAAATTCTTGTTATTCAACAAACAAATCGAATATCATTAAGAATGTTGATTAAACTTGATAACGATGGGAAAGCTTATTTTCTAGATTTACACAGAAATAAGTTAGAATTTTAACATTTTGAAAATGAATGCAGTCATTCCCCCTTTCCTTCCCTGATTAAGAAATCATGGATTAGGCAAACTATTAAAGAACATATGTAAAGTAAAATTCTAAAAATAAAACAAAAAGTTGAAAACATTTCTGCATCTCAAATCCATAACTGGACACTTTCATGAATTTCGTAAAATTCAGAAAAAAGTTTAAAGCATATGATTGTTATATTTGTTTTCTTTACATCAATAAAAAAAAAATAGATAGGTTTTATAGTGAATATTTTACTAACAGATATTATTAAAGGAAACAGGAAAACTTATCATGCATGCCAATTACAAATTCTGTTAATTGGTTTTTGGTTAATTGGTCTTTTATTGGTTTGAATTTAGATATAAAAAAAGACTCGCATAAGATTGTTATATTTTTGAGCTATTTCTAACTTTGTTTTATTGATTAAAAACTTCTATTTTCAGAATACATGCATGTTTGTGTACTCAATATGGCGAAATTTCCTTCTAATAATTTCTTTAATTCTGATTTTTCATCTACATTGATTTATAATAAAACTTCCAACTTTTCATTTAAAATTTCCTTTTGTGCTATATTCCTTACTTGGAAGCATTAATTCTCACTAAAGCATATTGTGTATTCCACTAACATATGCAAATTCAGCTCAATTTGTGACCTTACAAGAAAAACATATGCATAAATATGTATATTAGGGATTCATATAAATGATTGGCCAACTTTCATGTGCATGTCATTCCATTATATTTTCTCTGTATTCAATACCCATCTCAATTCAACAGGTTGTTACTGCTCAACACTTTATTTATTGTATTTTGTCCTACATTTATACATTTTTATTCTTTTTTTTATCTTGATATTGATGTAATAAGCATGAAATAACAATTGATTTAATTAATATATAACTATATATTTTAAGAAATAGATAATTCATTTATGCAATAGTGCTATTTTATCTTTTGACATTATTTTATTTCATTTTTTTTTTGTTTATTCTCCCCCTCCCCATACATTTTTTTCCCTTCCACCTCTGTAGTTTCTTTTAAAATTCTTAAAACTATAATTCTTTTTTAAAATATTCATTGTTTTTTGAGTTATTTTAAAAAAATAACCTTCCGTCTTTTAATCACAGATGATTTTTTTTCTTAATTTTCATCAAAAATAATTCAGATTTGAAGGTGCTTAAAAGGGGTCTACCAGATATTCTGATAAGTATTTAGGATTAGCTTAGTATTTTCCTTCAATGGTAATTTAAATATTCAAGAAATAAACAAAACAAAAAAAAATGAAAGTTTATTTTATAATTTACTCTTTTTATATTTGCATTTGAAACTTGCTGGCATTTTGTTTTTAATTAAATATTGCATATCTGTACTGAATTTGGAAACCTTATCTTTGTATATACAGGCATTTTATTGCCTAATAACTGGATGTTGTCGCTATTGTAATAATCAAAGATTTATTAAATGTTATGTTTATCCAGTTATTGCTCATTATTGAATAACATACAACACTACAATTGAAAAAAATGTTAACTTTTTAAACTTAATGAACTATTAAAAAAAATTAAAACCAATTTGTATTAGAAAAATCAACTAAGTAATTTAATTTGTTACAGGAAATTCTGTGCTTTAATGAACTAAATTTTGTTTTGAATCGACTCAATACACCTTAGAGAATTTCAATTTCTCTGCATGATATGAAATGTAGCAATCAGAGCTTCTAAAACTTTTCCATTCATTTTACCTTTCTGGGTGTTAAAAATTATCATAATCCCAAAATTGGAAAATAAATAAAATGATATATTAATCAATGAAATTTAAAAAAATCAAATCTAGTTATTTATCAAATTTAAATGGAATCTTTTAAGCCAAGATAATTTTCTTAACTATTACAAATCTTACAGGATCTAAAAACAAAGAAAAAAAAATCCCTGCAAGAATTTTCAATGATCCGAATATTTTTCCAAATTTTTATTTCTTGTTCAGGGTTGTCATTGAAAGAGAAGTTTCAGAACCTTTTTTGAAGCCCAATTCTGTATAACCCACAATGTATAATATAGTCCATTATGCGAATTTTCTCAAAGAAATTTTCTTATTTTGAAATTCAAAATCTTGTTTATTTAGTAATTAAAATTTTTTCTGAGATATGATTCTCAAATTCATTGCAATCAGCAGCAGACTTAATGCTTATTTTTCTTTTCTAAATCGTTCAGTTTTTATTTGATAATCATGAAGCCAAGCAACATTATGTGAATTTTCACTGATATTTGCAGGAAACTTAAATACACATTTTGTTTTCTGCTGTTAAAATTTATAATCTGTAAGATTAAATTCTGTATTCTAAGCTTTTTAGGTAACTTAAATAACACATGTTTGAGTAGGTGTTAGGAAAGAAACATTATGAAGCTACATTTTTAAGTTTTGATTATTCTATCTATGAATTCTTTCAAATTAATTGTAGTGATTGTGCAGTTTAGAATGCAATAGTATTTTCAACACTTAATTTTTTCAGCATGTATGTAGTCTATTTTAAATTGCCATATGGCAAATGGTTTTTTAAAGGAATAGCTAAATACAAATTTAAGCAAATACATAGAGTGTAAGAAAAAATGAGAAGTTTTTCAAGTAACCCCTTAAAATTGGCAGGGAGAAATTACATTTTGTTTTGTTTTTGAGGCTATGCCTTTTCTTCGTTTCACAGATATTCACTATAATATGCGCGATGTAGTTATACATTAGCTGCCTGGTTTTTTTTTTTTTAATGAAAGTGTGGTATATAAATTCTACCACGAATCAGTAATTGAAATGTGGTATTACCCTACATTTAAGTTCCCATCATTTAAACACTTTTTGTTGGTCCCTCAAATCACTAGAGCAATTTTTACCTATGTAAGTGGTTCTTGCAATTTGCACTTTCTCCTGGTTTACACCACTATATCTCTGCACCCTTCAAGAGTATAAGAGAGGGGTAATACTGTATTAGCCTCATTGAGTTATCATTGTTGAAAATTAATAGGTTTTTATCAGTAGATCTTGCAATAAAATTTAATAACAGTTCTTGTTTTTATTTCGCTTTTGAATTTGCAATGATTCTGAATTGAAGACACAATGTGATGTTATTTCTAAGCTGTATATGATAGAGGAATTATTATTCCTGATCCTTTCATGAATTTGTTGTGTTTAATCCATTTTGTCAAAGACAAATTTTGTTCTCTGCTCGTCATGGAGGGAAGTCGTGTGTAATCATGATTATAAAGTCCCTAAACAAAACGTTTTTTAAATTGATGTAGTTAACAAATTATCCTGATGCCATTTTATATGCATGCTAGATGATTGAATGTCTGTAGATTGCTTTTTGTTTGAGATTTTTTTAAAAATTGAATATAGTTGCTTTATGTTTCTACCCAAAACCTCCTATATTTCATTCAAATTTAACCTAGTTATATTAATATTTAATTTTTGGTTGATGCAACAAAGAAAAATTCCTCACCCATCAAATTAAAATTACCTATTCCTACTTTTCATGATTTTATTGCACACAAATTATAAAACATTAAAAGATAACTAAATTCTGAAAAGGATTGTAAGATTATTTTGATTTTTAGACTGATCAGAAAAATTCTGCAGAGAAAACAGTCCACTACCTGAAATTGCATTAAAAATCTGATGTCTTTATGCAGGGATCTTAAGTTCTTTCTTCAATATTATATTCTAGGTAACATTGCTCTTTTATTTTGAATGTTTTATGTAATCTTTCAAAATTTCATAATTTAAGCAATTTTCATCAATAAAATTGTACATAAGGAAAGGAAAATTAGTTTTGCTTGACATTTTAAATACTTACTTTTTTTAATGTTAGCAAATCTTTGATTTCTAAAATGTTTTTTTATAAGAATTACAAAATGCCCAAAACACTTGTTTACTCTGTTTCTAGAAATATACAGAAATTTTTAACTCTGCAGATTTAAAATACTATTAATATGGGTTTATTCTTTCAGATCTACTTTTTTTTTTTTAACATAATTCTGAAATGCTAAATACTGATTCATTTATCACAGAGATTTAATTTGAAATAATTTTGACTAATCATTGTGGAAATATTTAAAGAAAATGTTCAGATTATTGCAGTACTGTATGTGAATAGCTTCAATTATGGTAACACATGTTTGGATTTACCATTTTGTGTTAGAATTTATAAAGTTTCTATGTGTGATGGAAATAGTCTAATTCAAACTTTTTTCATTTGAATTCATTGATATATTTTAAAATGTGTGTCAAGTGTCTGAAACAATTATTTTAATATTATTAATTGTGTGTAATGCCTTGTTTCTGCGTGAGATATCCATTTTTTTCTTTTCAACTTATTGGAAAATCATAAAAGTAATGTATATATGTTTTTTTTCCTTTACAAATTGAAATGGCATTTGACACTTAAAATCCCTATTGGATATGAGTGGTGTTTTCTTTTTTTAATTTCTGTGCTATTTATTAACAGGTTCAGGGACACCTAGCTTATCTTATTTGTTTTATTAACTTTCATGTTATTTGCTGGGACACCTAAGCTGCTTGAATAGCATTTCATGTGCAAAAATGTGCGGCATATGCCGCTTCGCATTTTACAGGGATGAGATTCTTCCGCTTTTTGGCAAATTTCCGTTTTTTCCCCTTTCTTTTTATAACAAAATTTTGGTTTTTTTTCTTTTTTTTTTCTTTTTCGGATTTCCGATTTCCCCCCCCCCTGCAAAAATTTGCTTTTTCTTTCAAAAATTCCGCTTTTACACAAAGAAAAGAAACCTTCTTATCTTCCGTTTTCGAAAGAAAATTCTGGAAAATATGTTCAACAGTGCAGCTTAACTCCACCGGCTAGAAACTAGCTGACTCATCTTCTATTGACGAATCGACGTTATATCAGCAAGCTCTGCAAGGATGAACATTCCAAAATTCAGTGCCATTCAAAGTATTAAGTAACACCTTTTTGCAGAAAACTAAACCTCTGTGGCATATTTTGCAAAAAGAAAAAAAAAAAAAAAAAATTTTTTTTACATGAAAATGTTGAAAAAAATTAATTTAAAACTTAAGGTCATCTTGTAGGGCGTACCAAGATGAAGAATTAAAAAAAAAGAACAGAAACAAATAAATAAACTACATAAAAAAAATTCCTATCAAAAGAGGCAGCTAAAAAGCTGTGTGCAAATGCAGCAAAAAAGCAGAGAATTTGACAAAAAAAATCTCAAAATAAAAAATAAAACATGATTTACCTAGGCATTCTAGAGATACTAATCAAGACTGTGCAGAAACTTTAGCCTTTATTGAAAATAAACTTGCAGAGGATGCAAACACATCCTTTATTGAAGAAAAATCTGTCAAAGATAGGAGGCCTCCAAAACAAGGGGTGAAGTGTGTTAATGGAGATCAGTTACCAACAAAAGCCACACAATTAAAAAAACGGAAGAAAACCACTTCTTTAACAATTAAGGAAATGTTTCAAATAACAATAATGCTAAATGAATATGTCATTGTAACTGTACAATTTCTCGACCCCTCTCACTTTATAAGGTGCAAAATCATTGTGCTGTTACTTTTGCAAAAATGTATAAAAATAAAAGAAATAAAACAGAATTCAGTATATGATATATTATTATAATTTATAAAGAGCTAATACACTTAACACAATTGCATGAAGCAAAAGAAATTATTTGTCCTTATTTTTATTTATTTTTGGAACTAACTTTTATCGAAAGGCTATTAAATATAATTCTTCTCAGATTTCTGTTGGGTGAATGTTGCATCTCAGTGATGTACAGGTGGTAAATATGTTTTAATGTCTAATTTTGTATTTTCTGATGCCCCTGATGATGTGTTAAACTTGTTTGTTAACTTTTAATATGAATGATTTAATAATAATTTAATATTCTTTTTCTTATTTATATGTACTGAATTATAAGTAATTAAGTTATTAATTATTATAGTGTAATATTTTCATCATGTTGCATGTTTTGATGTTTTATTTCTTTCGCGTATAAATTATGGTACAAATTTTTTGCTCGCGTATGATTTCAGTCTTTTTGCTTTTTTGCCAATCTCGTCCCTGATTTTAGCTTGTTGCGAACTTGGACAGGATATCATGCAGAATATGCCGCTTTGTCCAAGAACAAGTGTAGAAATTTAATATCTGTATTAGATCTTCCTTGTTTAATGTTTTATATGAGCAGTGTTTTAAGATTTTTTTTTTTTACTTTGATGTTTACTAAAAATTGCAGGGAAAAAAATTAAATTTTTTTCAGTTGTATTTTTGAACTTAATATCTTGAAACCAGTTTCTTTTAATTGATTACATCATTTGGATTCAGTAGTGTCTCTAAGGTCAGTCAACTGGGCGTATGACCAGTGACTTGTGGGGCTCATCACTAAGAAGCTGTTATAAGATTACAAAATGTAGTGAAATTTTCTTTATTCCCAAATTCATGCACGTGCACACACCATAGACAGAGAAGAAATAATAATAAATTATAGTTGCCTGTTTTAAAAAATGTTGCTATAACAACAGATTTTTACATGGAAAATTATGCATTATATGTTTAATCATTTGGAATATCTTAATTGCGAATAATGGTGAACCCATTGCTTTTTATCTTTTTACCAGAGTTTTTGCTTTGTGCAAGTATAATAAAGATATTTCTTCATTGAGAAATAACATTCATAAATTAAGTATGATCTTAATGCATTGAGTATAATGTAAGAATAATAATTTTATTAATAATTCAAATAACCATCGCTGAGTCTGAATTTAATTTTCAATGCTTAAAAACTATTTGAGACATCTGCATATCTTTGGTACAAGAAAGACTGTCCAACCATTTAATAATTTGGAATTCCATAGAAAATAAACTAAGCTAAAAGTTAAATTTAAATCAGAAAATAGATAAATTTGTTGAAGTTAAAGCAAGAAAATTTTATATTTTTTTTTTCTTCTATATTAAGGTGTTATAAGTTAACAAATATTCAAACATTTATTTTTTTTATCTAAATAATATGTTCCTTTCTTCTTGTTAAATCATTTCTTGTTCAAAAAATTCAAGATTTTACTTACTTATTAAATTTTTATGTACTGGAAGTTCCCACTCCATATGTGTTTCCAAAGCCTAAAATCCAAAGGGCTGTACGGTTTGAACATATGATTCTTGGAGTACTATCTATACACTCATTGATTTAATGACTACCATTTCACTTAATATTATTAGGGTAATATATTAGGTTAATATAGGTTTATATTTAATTGATGTCTGCTGCCAGAATCTGAGAAAAATTAACCAACATAGATTAGATGTTTTATAATTATCAGAACATTTTTAAAGTATTTGTGTCACTGCTTTGTGGGATTGGCCAAGAAATTAGGACATGACATTTAGTATTTGACCCTAGTAATAGGGGAGAAGCTAAAATCTAAAATAACTATATCCGTAATGATTTATTATGCAGTAAATTCTTCTCTCATAAATGATCATAGTGTATTATGCCATGCCATTGTGTAAATTAAAAATTTTCTTGGATGGCAACCAATAATTTTGTGTTATAGAAATAATATTTTTAAATAAATTTTATTTTTATGACTTGAAATTATTTAAAATTGAACTTGGTGTATTATTTCTTTTTACATATCTTCTGCTTTCTTTTTAAAAACTATATTAAAATTGTATGCTTTTCAGCAAGTATTTGAACAAACTGTAAAGCTGAGATTTATAACATTTCTTTAATGCACAGGTGAACTGAAAAAAAAAAGATCAATTTTTAATTACTATTTTATTTTTGGGGTTTTATTGAATGAATGTGTTAAAGTTACTGGTAAACATTGAAGTATGAAAACATACATTATAAAAATGATCTGTTTTGCAATTTTGGGAAAATTTAATTTATGTCGTTGTTTCTTTGGCTGAACTGATATGTCCTTCCAGTGATTCTGAATATTTATTGCATTCAATATTTATGACAAATAAAAAATAGTAAAAGTATATTTAATAAAATTAGATGGTAGATAGTCATATATATATATATTGAAAAGTACTCAGAATATATGAAGATAATCAGCAAGTACAACAGATTTTTTACCATCGTATAATTTTTAAAAATATAGGTTTTATTACAACATCAGGTAGTATGACATTTTATTCTGTATCAAAAATTAATAGGAAAATGCATTCAACTGAAGTATTCTGTTTTTAATTTGAAAAGAATTGGTTTGAGATTTTTGAATAAATATCCAGCTACGACACAAATTGAATCTTATATTTAAATAAAATTGAAAGCTGTACATCATAATTTTGATAAAAGCGATAATTTTTTCCAGTTTTCAAAATCAGTTGCATTTGCCTTTAAAGTGATATATAAGGAACTTTGATAAGACTACATCAGTGGTGCACAAACTATTTTCATTTTGCGACCGTGTTTTTTTGAAGAGAAGTCTTGTATTTTTTATTGTGAAATAAATTTCCTTTAATTTAGTGACCCACAAAAATTTTCTAGTGGTTGCGACCCACGGTTTGTACACCACTGGACTACATCAATGTATTTTCTTAATTTAGCAGTTGATCATTTATTTTAGTATCTTTTTATTTGATTTTTGAGAATTTGAAAAGCCATTTCAGTTTTTTAAAATTTGAATTTTAGAGCGATACAAGCTTCAATGATTAACTTTAGACTGGTTAAAATTTTATTTGTATAGCATGCCTAGATGCTTAAGATAATTTGTCCTTTGAAAAAATATGTACATCAAACATTTACTATTTTTACTCTATATGTGCAAGTGGTTTGTAGTTGAACACAAGCTACAGTATAACTGTTGTCTATGACAGTTTATGTGGACAGTGCGGGAAAAACTAGGTGATATATCATTATCCCAATTAAATAATCCTAAATATGTTTCTAAAATGTAACTGGCATATTTAATCAGAATTTGGTTTTAAACCTTAATGATTGATATTCTGTGTAATAAGCTGTGTAGTGTTACAAACAGAAGCTGTTGAATTTCCTTGTTATACGCATTATTACAGCATTCACCATTGTTGTGGTTGTTCAAAGCTTTCTATGCACTATCCGTTTGATTTGTTATTGACTATATTTCAGAAGGTTAACATCAAATATTAACCTTTTGACTACTGATTTTTTAAAATCACTATTTAGATCCAGTGTTTGTAAGCGTGTTCAAATATTATTGAATTAAGCTAATTATTATTTATATGCAAAGAGTTATTAGTATAATATGATTCAATGCTTTAACAGTACCAAGTAAACATATTAGCTAGTAAAAATTGCAGGATGCAGCAGAAATGGACTTGCTTCCTACCCACGAAAATCATTGGATTAGCAGTCAGAGGGTTAATCACGAACAGTGGCAGCTTGAGTATATAGCTACTGTGAAACTACAGCATCCCCAGCTTTCTTAATGTGTAAATTTTAATCACTAATTTATTCAATTTTGCTTGTAATATATCAATTGTCCAACAATGGAACACAATTCACCTTGGTGTGGTTTCAATCCTTACTGGAAGTGCAGAAAAAAAACAGTGGGCCTTTCTTTTTGTAATGCGGAAAAAAAGAAATTTGAAGGGCTGAAATTTCCCTCTGTCTTGATTTCTTTCTGCTGTGCATGTGCAGTTACGATGTGCTGTTTTTTCTGTATTACTTGGTTGAAGGGAAGATGTACTGTAGAAAAGCATTGTCAAGAGATGTTAGAAACATCATTTAAAACATTTTTTCACTGTGGAAAAATTCTCCTTGTCCAAAATTCGAATATAAGAACCTGAAGGAAAAAATAGTGATAAATAATAACAAAAATTAATTGAAAAGATATTATACTATAAGCTTTCTCAGGTAGATAAATACAATAATTTTCCTATGTGTGTATTTATTTCAACCTTGCACTTCATGATCTTTTTATTGTTCAACCACATATATGTAAAACTTTATAAACAAGAGTAAAGAACCCAGAAAAAATGTTTTTTTAAAAAAACCTTGTAGTTTGATTTTTAATTAAAGTTAATTATAATTTATTAATTGCTTAGTTAAAATTTCTGTATTAAAAACTTACCAACATCAAGCCAAAAATCTGATTATTATTATTTTATTTACTGATTATTAAATTAATGAAAATGAAGTTTAAAAAAAGTAGAATATCATTTATGCATAAATGCATCACTGCAGTTGCATAATAAGTTATAGCACTCCTATGGTGACAATGTATGAACTGCAATTGTGATTATAAAGTATAAATAATTTTTTTATATAACCCTGAATATTATTAATCTTGATCTCTGTCCATTTTCTTCCGAGTTCTCCCCTTCATTCCATTCTAAGTAAAATACTTTTATAAAGAAATTACATTTTGACTTGTTTAAAGTCTGAAGAATTTTCAATTATCAATTTAATTTTGATTCATGTATTTATCAATATTCTTCTCTTTCAGGGGGCGGTCAAATGAGCTATAGTGGCCTTCCAATCTCTAATAATGGATTTTTCTGCCAAGCTCTGCAAATACCCCACTCAAATTACACATCTCAATGCCTAGAAACCAGTGATAGATTTTGTATATAAAATTATACTGCCATATCCAGAGAGACCCAGATATGTACTGCTTCTGAAGCTTGCCTCTATCTTTGATACTAATTCATGAAGCTGAAACATTTAAATACTGGTAAACTCATGTGAATTCGATTGTCAGCAATTGACTTGCAGATGCCAGTACAAGCCAACAAATAATCTAATATGCTTCAATTCAGTTAATTGATAACAATTGTGTTAAATACTTTTTTATGTGTACAAACTAACTTTAGACCCTGCACTGTCACAGAACATGCCTTTTAGTTTGTTTTACTCAATGGAATGTTCATATTTTGATGTTGGTAAATTTATTGCTGTTAATTATTGAACATGAAAAATGATTTGTTCATGTCTGTGAATAAGTCTTATTAAATTGTTTCTGAATGTGGCTCTATACTTTTCTCTCATGTTATACTTCTCTCTCTTGTTTCTGATAATATAAATTATCTCTACATAGAGTAAAATCTCTCTTTGCTCAATTAACTGACATTTAAATGACTGTAATTTTGAAGGTATAGATTTAAATATGAAATTTTGGCCTAGGAGATGAAAAAAGGATTACTGTGTTAGAGAAGAGGAGATGCAGGCTTGGGTGGATATAGATAATACTGTTCCAATGATACTTTATCTTGATGACAAATAATTGACTGTATACTGGGAAAGAAGAAGGTTTGTAATGTTGAGAAAGATAAAACAGAAACCAAGAAATGTATGTGGAAGGAAGCAGATGAAGATGCTGAAGAATTTTCCGAACTAGATTCATCTTCATCAGCACATCATGTTACGAGGGTTCATTGTATATGCTGTGAATTTTTAAAACTCTGGCAGCAACCTTGCTAGCAGGCTTTTGAAATTGTATCTCATTACATCAAGAGATGTGTAACTTTCATATGCTAGTGTATATGGTAATTTTAGAATATTTACTTTTGTTTTTCTGAGGGATCGTGGTGGCCTAGCAGTAAGGTTTCAGCTTCAGGGCCGAAGGGTTCTGGGTTTGAAACCTGATTCCACTGAAGATTCATTGTGTATTGGGCCTGTTTGCACATTAATTCATATGTAGGGGCCAAACCTCCTCCCATTGGTGTGGTGCAGAAGTTTGGGGCAGGGCTGCCAGCTCAGGTGTCGTCATCTGACCACGGTTCAAAATTACGAGGTCCATCCCAAAATAGCCCTTGTGTTGTTTCAAAACAGGATGTTAATATAACTAAACTTAACTTTGAAAAGTTTTATTGTGTTTCAAAAAACAAAGCGGCCACCCCTCTTAACAGCCACTTTTTTGGCACAGAATTTTTGGCCCATAGACATAATGTTAAAATATCTGTTAATGGCCTCTGAAATCCCTCCAAGTGGCCAGGTTGCTTGCCCGATTGTGAATAGCGACCGATTGATCAGAAATTGTGAGCAACCAACTTCATATACTGCAAGTTCTACAGATGACATCACAAAACACTAACAGGAAAGTTCTAGAAATATATTATCAATTATCTGGAAAAATCTTATTTTCCATCATTATCAGTATCTCGTTGCTGCTGGTTAAGAGGGATTCTACTGTGTTGAGGAATCAGAGTGAGCCTATTTCAAAAGTCCAAAAAATTATTGTGGAGAAGAAAAAAATCCTGTATAATTTCAAGCAATTCAGAATAATTGATGTGATACTTGCACTCATTTTCAAGCAACTAAGCTAGAGGAAAAAAAGTTATTTTTAAAATTTATCATTTCCATGGCATTTCTAAAAATTACTAATTTTTGATTTCTCGATGGTTAGAAAAAAATAATTGCTGAAGTTAGCTTTCTTTTTCTAGTGTTTAATTTCTTAGAAATAAGCGTTTATAAGTGGTGACCACTATAATTATGGGCCGATAGCTAATTTCTAAACCGCTAATGATAGGCATATATTTCCAATTGGAAAAAATGTTTTAAATGAAGTAAATTATTTTTTATGCTTTTGAGTCAGTAAATGTACTATTGAAAAAATTATGGAATCGAGATTTTTGTGCACTCCTTCAGTTTGATTAGTTATGCAATGAAAGTCTGATAGAATGGGTGTGGTTTTTAGTGAGAATTCTTTTATTACAAGTGATTTGCAATGCACCATCAACGAGGTAATGTTAAAGATTAAAATATGTATTTATTTAGTTTATTAATTTTAGCGAATGAAAATTAAGCGAGTTTTTGTTATAACATTGATGAAAGTGTCGGTGAAATCATATTTTACTTTGTCGTTTTGATAATTTTATAAAAATGGACATTCTTTTACTCACTCCCCGTAATCCCTGATCTTTCTTGAAATATAGGGGACTGCAGATTTAAATTCACCAGAAATAGAGTATTGTAACAGAAAAAAAAAAAGAGAAAAAAATTAGACTTAAATTTTCCCTTCTAAAATATGTGAACACTGAGAAATATATAGGATACTGTCGGATAGAAACAGATGATGACGCTGTTGAACTTTTCAAAGGATTTTCAACAGATGAAGACTAGATATATGAATTTCAATAATGCTCCTGAATAAAAAGAGCATTGATTATTTTTCAGACATTTTTATAATTCTTCAAACACTCCAGTCCCAACAATTGCTGTATTCCAAAAATTACAGAGTTATGTTATCCAATCAACTATGTGTAAGCAAAAGCAGTCTACTTTGGATATGCACTTTAATAAAAACAGTTCTAAATAAAAAAGGAAAAAATGGTAAACATGCCCTGTTTTATATATATATTTTCTTCTTTATTACGATTCACTTATTAGAAGAAGCCCTTTATAATGACAATTTTTGCAGCTTTTCTGCATTGTAATTATAACAGACTTTTACTGTATTTAATAAAATATTCTCGATAGGGTATTGAAGCTTTGAATCTCATTTTAGGTGGCTGTTAAAATGGCCTAAAATGATTGTATTCAAAGCTTGTTAACTTGATCTCTTTTAGTCCTAAAACAGCGGGACTTTTTTTGTTTAAAATATTAATACATCAAAGATTATTTTATTAAATATAACTAATAGGACCAGGGAATTATGTGAAAATTAAGTTTTCATAATTTTTTCAGCAGTACATTTATTGACTTAAACAGCATTAAAAAGAATTCTTTATTTCATTTAAAGCATTTTTCCGATTGGTTGTATATGCCTATCACGAACAGTTTAGAAATTAGCTATTGGCCCACGATTAGAGTGCATATCCTATGTTTTTCTTTGCCAACAGTTGAAAGTATGAACAAGACATTTTGGTATAAACAATGGTTTTTCCTTTCAAGTTTTGAAATAGAGCATGGATTATACGTATTAACAAGCGTTAGAAATTAACTGCTAACAGAAAGAGAATACATTCTGTGAACCAAAAAAATCTAGGCTAGCTGCTCCAGATGTTCACTAAATTATCCTTAAAATGTTTACCAATTGGGTGTAAGGAAGAATCTTCTGATCTAAGAATTTTCACACATATTTTTAAACGAGAATAAATAGTATTTGCAGCCTAAGCTTTTAATGTTCTACATTTTGTCATTTCACCTGTTCACTCTGGATGATATATTAGGGTTTGTTAAAAAATGATTGCTTTTCCCTCTATGATATAAAGCACTTACTGTAAAAGAATGAATGAACTTCTGTAAAACATATAACTATCTCTTTTGCTTGATAACAGTTTGGCATCGTATTTTTGCAACTTTCTTATCCTAAATTTTTACGCTTTCTGGCCATTGCCAACAAAAAACTGAACTAAGTGCGATCTAACTGCATTATTATCATTGTGAGCTTTACCGTTCAAAACGTTTTGTGAGAAACGCATATAAGTAATTTTGATGGGGCAAAATCCGGCCTTCATGATGGATGATCAATTATCTCTCAGTGGATAATTATAGATTCTCAATTATCTATATAAATATTGTTCTTATGCGGCTCCCAAAAACACATTATTTAGCTATAGGATTTAGGAACATCTATAGCAAATGATGGATCACTTGATTTCACTTTCCGAATGTAAATATGTCATGGAAGTTGGGAAGAAAAGAAATTCAGAAATTAAAAAAAAAAAAAAAAATGTAACATAAATTGAAAAATTAATGCTGAAGTGAGTATTAACTAATAAATTTCAGTTTATAAAAGTGGTTTATTTCGGTTTTTCAACAAATATTGAAATTCTATGAATTTTAACATCAAAGAGGAAATCACTTATGCATGATTATCGTAATTAAGCATTAATGATAAATTCATGACATTGAGGGTATTTTAGCAAATAATATTTTCTGTTTTTATGAAATGGTTTCGCTATTTCCATAAAATGGAAATAGCGAAACACTGTACACCGGTGTCCAAAAATAATGCCCAATTTTGGAGATGCTACAAAATAGGAGTTCATATGGATACTATGGTTTGCAATCGGTTGCTGAGAATCATGGGACATACTATCGTTGGGACTCGCATTTTACAGTGAAGATTCGGTCACGAGGGCAATTAGGGTGCCACCAGAACAAGATGCAACTTTCAACAATGGTTATGATTGATGTGTATAATATTTACATGTATTTTCAAAAACACAGCACAAATATTCGGAAAGATATAAAGGTTTTCTTTAAAAATCCCAAATTTTTCTGCACGTTTTTTGCTTATAACATGCAGTTTTTCACCAAATTGTACGAAAATTACAGAATACTTGACAATATGTAAAAGAAGCATTGTATTAAAATTTGAAATAAAGCATTTGAATATTAGAGGAAATGTGAAATTGTAATAAATAATATTTTTACTCCGCATGTGCGAAACATAGCGTAATTTTTTTTTCATAACTTCAGAGCCAGATATATAGGGCAACTTATACGAAAATTCCAGTTCAGTACCATTAGTATTCAGAAAGATATCGGTATTGCAACTTGGTGAATTTCGGTACATTCCAAGAGAAGCTAAATGATGAGGGTTCTTGCACAAACTGATATTTTTTAAACTTGAATCTTCGAACAGTAATATTGAATTCCATGAAAGTTGAGTATCCTGAATACTCATGTAAACTTATAAGTTAAATACGTAATTTAAATTACAGTTTGACGATTACTATTCAAAGATTCAATTTTAAAAAATGAGTCTCTTTCTTCTAATATCTTTCTGAATACTAATGGTATTGAACTGGAATTTTCGTATAAGTTGCCTTATATATCTGGCTCTGAAGTTATGGGAAAAAAAAAAATACTCTGTGTTTTGCACATGCGGAGTAAAAAAATCATTATTACAAATGCTCACATTTCCTCTAATATTCAAATGTTTTAATTCAAATTTTAATACAACGCTTCTTTTACATATTGTCAAGTATTCTGTAATTTTCGTACAATTTGGTGAAAAACTCTGCATGTTATAAGCAAAAAACGTGCGGAAAAATTTGGGATTTTTAAAGAAAACCTTTATATCTTCCCGAATATTTGTGCTGTGTTTTTGAAAATACATGTAAATATTATACACATCAATCATACCATTGATGAAAGTTACATCTCATTATCAGCTTTCTGTGAAACAGGATGGGCCAAACTCCATTTTCACCTTTATCCCTCTCCGGTGCCCTCCCCCTAATTGCCCTCATGTCTGAATCTTCACTGTAAAATGTGAGTTCCGACCATAGTATGTCCCACAATTCTCAGCAACTGATTGCGAACCATAGTTTCCGTATTAACTCCAATTTCGTAGCATCTTCAAAATTGTGCATTATTTTTGGACACTAGTGGATCTAATATATATGAAACATGTGATGATATGGTTATATAAACAAATGAAAAAGATGCGAGTTGCTTTGATTTTTTTTTTTTAATAATTCTGGTGCATCAAATTTGTATTTCATGTAGAAAGGCTATTAGTATCTAGATTAAATATCGATTTTTGTTGGGAAATTCTCACTAGCAATGATGTGACTTGTTTAATGAATTTGAAATCATTTGCACCAAAAATTTCACTGACAGAGAAGGAGTATACTTTTCTATCCAAAGCAAGTTGTCACTAAAAAGCATATAAAAAAAGTGGAATGTTAGATAATTGCTAAAATTGTTTTACTTTAGAAAAAGGAAGGGCAATTAAGTATCTTCTTCAGGCTTGTCTACGAAATCTGGAAAATAGAGAAACAAGGCATTATTTTATATAAAAACAATTGATCAGCATACTGGAATTTTAGAAGCTCCCAAAATAATTTTAAATGAGTTTTGTGTCTGAAAATGTGTTCGAAAATTACATTATTAATAAAATGTTTGCATTTGTGTGTAAAACAATAACAGAGAAAATAATTGTTCAGAAACCTGTCTAATTCAAAACTCCCAATATGAATGGATCAGAAATTGATGATTTAATTATTGCATTTAAATTAAAAATAATTTATTACATGGGTCTACTTTTAAGGGTGGTATTTTATTTTAGTATTAATAGAATATACAGTAAAACTTCGATTAACCCGTCAATTCTGTACTACTTTTGTATTAAAGTTTATATTGATCATTTTATGAAATTAAATACAATATGTATGTATTAATCATTTTTAAAGGATTTCATTTTCGTCCCAATCCAGCAGTGAAATCACGTTTCTCTACATATGTATTAAGACATTTCTGTTATCCGTCTTAGCCCTGGTTCGGACGATGACGTTTATTCGAAGTTTTGTTCTATCTTTTCTTATGGTTTCAGTGATTACTTTTTTTTTTTTTTTGAATTTTTCGTTTATTTTGTATATCTTTTAACAGGTTGCGAATCCATTGGCTTATGAAATTTCTCGGAGCTTTTGCGAAACTTAAAATGGAAGGATTATTTCAAACTTAATATTCATTTCATTAGTGAAGCTCTTTACACATGAATTAATTAATCTTGGAATCAATTGGGCAAACGATTTAGAACACTTTTCAACTCGGTGATTACGATGAAAGCATGTGAATATAAATATTTACCGTTGTACTTCGTTCAGTTACGTATTGCTCTATTTCCGAGACACCTTTCTAGAACGTGGAGTTTGGAGAAGTTAACGATTTTACTTCACAAATATCGTTATATATCCACAACTTTTTAAAAAAAATCTTCACTTCGTGATTCATGCAAACATTCTTTTTGTTGCATTAACCAGTTCTTTAACTGTTAAAAAAATTAATTTTGATTGCAAGGAAGCTTTCGAAAGCGTATCTGTAACCTAAAACTCTTTGGAACTCTTTGGCCAGACAAAAATGAATTAGAGCTTTCGATATTATTCGGCAAAGCTTCAGCTTGGGATCCATTTTCGATGGATCGTTAATTTGAACTTTGAAAAGTGAGGGGGCAAGGCCCTTTACTTTTCCGCAAGTAGAGACAGATTGCTTGCCTTTGGACAGACCGCCTATACCTATGTGGATTAAAATAAAATTGCTTCTGTATATGTATGTGTATCATACATTAAATTCTAATTTTTCAAATAATGTTAGGGTTTTACGTGTAGTTCTTAGATTTTTGAAATAGAGTCAAAACCATCCCTAATCATGAACTTTAAAATTTCCTAATTTCATTTCTTACAATACAAATAATCATTTTATTTTGCGTCCACGCAGTCAGAGAAATATGCTGACTAGGAATGAAAGAAATGTGATCATATGCTTGAAGGTCATAGTAAATTGAGCAAGTTTAAACCTTGTTAATCTGAAATGGACTTACTTCAAGGGAAAAAAAAATCAAGAAGCTTCTTGAATTACATTAGTAGTAGAACAGAAAGTCATTGCGTGTAATCGAAAGGAGAAGTGGCTGTAAACCACTTTCTTTAGAACATACCAATCAGATTCTTTTTCGTTCGACAAGTTTTTTGAGTGTTCATTTTTCTTTTATTGCCGATTGGAGACGAAGCAGGACAAATATCCAATGACCTCATTTCTGTTCTAATTGTGTTCGGGAACAAGATCGTTTGGTGAATAATCAACCTTATTTTGATTACTGAAT
>BGPR01003511.1:77689-105413 GCA_013235015.1 Araneus ventricosus
AAACGGGAATATCATAATTAAAAGATTAATTATATAATTTTTTATTAATTATGTTAATAAAAAATACTGTATAAAGATACTAATTCTTCATATGTATCTCTTTATTCCGAATAGATGCAGTTATTCCGAAAAGTTTTTTAAAAAACCTCATTCGTAAAATTATGTTAGTTTTTGTTTGTATTTATTTTTACATTTTTTTAATTTCAGATTTTTTTTCAGAAAATGTTCTACATGTTTGATTCTTTCATCCGAAAATAGTATAATTTGTACGATTATGTTAGGAATTTTTGTGATAAAATACATTTTTTCAACTGTTCGGAAGATAGTTAATGCAAAATATACTGGCATTTTGAAAACCTTTTACTTCCTTCTTTTGTAATTATGAAGTTTAATAATAGATTCGAAAAATCTGAATATGTCAATAAATCGTATGGAATTAGTCTGAATTGTTTAGGTGAATCTCCATTTGGTGAGAATTACCAATACCGTAAAATGACTTTATTCTGGTGTCATGATTTTGCCCATGATTATTCTAAAGATAATACAGAAACTTAAAATACACACACCATTTTTACACAAATGCAGTTATTCCAAACATTTTGTTCCGTAAGCGTGCGTTCACGGTACTATTTGATATATAAAAGGATTAAGAAAATAAACCTATTTTTTATTGTGATATTTGTCAACGAAAGACCACGTTCCATCGGTTTTATGCTGCTTTCTGACAATGATAAAAATGACCACAAACACGTTAAATATCTGTCCTACTTTTTCCCATTCACAAAAGCTGTTATTTCTAACAAAATGCATTAAATCGTTCTGACAGAAATTTGAATAGATATGACCTCGTTACAAAAGCGAGCAGGTGATTTTTATTTGCCGTTGTGAAGGCTTCAATTTACTTTTTCTGCATAACTGTGTTGCTCAGACTGTCTGAAAGAGTCACTTGGGACATTAGTTGCAGTTTCGATTATTTATTGTCGTATAAAAATATCGTTGGCTTTTATGAACTGTAACTACTTCTTGGAAGCAGTAAAAACTGGTCGACTGCGCAGGACTGAAAATATACGTTAGCCAATTATTTTGCTTATTTTAAAGTTAGTGGGAGAACAAATCAACGAGAAACCTTTTGTAAAGATACATTTTTAATTCGATTAAATCTTTCGTTTTGCAATTGTATCTTTTAATTTTTTTAAATAGATGTATCTAACGGTATCCTTTTTTATACAATCCAAAATGAAAGATCTTTCAGTAAAATAAACAAGGTAAACACGTGAAAGAGCAAAAACAGAGAATAATTTAATAGATAAAAATCTCTCCTCTCCTTCTAGAACAGATGTTCGCAACCTTTCACCCCTCGCATACCCCTTGATTAGTCTTTTTATTTTCGCGTACCCCCTATCGTGATATTCCCCCATCCTCCAACCATCCAAAAGAAGATTTGATCAATAATATTAAGGGTTTAGGTAAGTTTAAAAGCCAAATGACTCGAATTAATAACAACTGCTGGACATATTTTTGATTTTGCATTTTATTCCATTTTTAAATAGGGGGCCGTCCTCAAATGATGTCACGCTTGGAGGGGGAGGGGGTTCGTGAAATTGTGACTGTTTGTGACAAGGGGGAGAGGGGGTAACAAGAAGTGTGACATCACACATTTTGCTTAAAATAAAAACATTTAAAATCAACAGATTAAATTTTGGAAGTTATTTTGAAATTGCCAGAATTTGAGGTTATTTTTTTAATCGAGTCTAAAATAACTTACATGTGATTTTTTATTTCACTTATATTCCTTTCTTTTCGAAAAAGACATTCAGGGTAAGTTATGAGAATATGCTAGCAGCAGAAATCCTTCACCATTAGTAGAAAACTTCCCCCTGTCACGCCCTTGAAATGTCCAACAAAAGATACGCCGCCCCACCTGGGTGAGTAGAACTGGTAGTGGCACAAACAGGTTGATCTTATTGAGGCGGTTTTTTAAAAAATTCAATCTGTTTAAGAGTATTTTGTGTTCATAAAGTAAAGATAAGATTTAAAGCTAAATATATCAAATTCCATTTCAAATTTCAAAATACTACTGTTTTCAATTGGTCTTTTATATTAATATTTTATTACTATTGCATATTAATTAGGTTTTCTTGTTGTAAACCTTAATTTTATTTCATACAAAATAAGTACACATATAATCATTATTGTTATGCTCACAAATGTCATTAAAACACATAGTTAAAGTTTAAAAATAAAATTTGATATCTATACTTATAAAAGGCAATGTTTGTGTGTGTGTGTGTGCGTGCGATGTCCAGGCTAATCTATAGAACTTATAGCTTTGAAATTTTGCACACAGGTTGTCTTAATGGTGACTCAATGCACCTCGAAGCCGGAATTTTAAAATTTAATCTAGAAAATTTTTTATTTAATGTTTTGTGTTGTTTTGGTTCGTTTTCGCACTAATTTCTAAATAGAATGGTTTTGAATAATTGCACAAAAAAATAAACACACCATCGAAAAGAGCATACGATTTCCGTTCTAATGAAGTTAGTTTTGAATTTTTAACTTAATTTACTGAATTTTGAGAATTTTTTAAAAAATAGTCAGTTTTGGCATAGAAGTTTCATTTTCGTTTTTAAATTTGCTGCATCCAACGTTCTAATAACACTATTATTTTCAATTTTTTTTAGCTTACAACCGCAACGGCCGATTTAAAACAAGAACGGTTAAAATATCTTTTCCCTTTTTTTCTGAATTAATTTTTTCCTGGTCAGTTGAAAGATATTTTTCCTCTAGCGAGGCTTCCTCCCGCTTCAGCTCTCCGGAACGTTACGGGCAATTTCATTGGTTGACGGGGCAGGTTGACGTTATAACCTTTAATTGAATGACTTCGATTATTATTTTCGGATTCGATTTTATATTTTTCTTGCTGTATAACAATCATTTTCACGTTGCAATTTTTTAATATTGTTTCGGATTAACTTACTCTGTATTGCTTTTCTACAGTTGAAATGTCATTATCGCGAAGAAAAATAAGCGGGAAAATCATTAATGTGTATCTTTTGTTTTGTTTTCAGAACTTTTTCATGTCATTGTGGGCTTTTTTCTTTTCCATTTTGTTGATGTCCTGATTTAGTATGATCTATAACGTAGTGTTTTGTTTCTGAACTGCAAGTATATGCTTATGTAATATAGCGTGACATGTGACAAGGGGGTAGGAAGTGGTATGGTGAAGTGTGACACTTTGTAACAAAGGGGGTCAAAAATATTGAAAAAAGTGTGACATCATTTATGGACAGCCTCTAGTATTAGTTCAAAAACATAAAAATTAAACCATTATTCTAGTAATTTCACATTAACTTTTAAGGATAGCTAAACTTTACACTTCGTAATAATTACCTATTCAAGTGAGAGAAAACTGAGCTTGTCTCATGAAGCTGAGTTTTATAAAATTGTATTCAAATGAAGACAGAAATAATTTCATGTCTGGAGCTTCTTCAAACGATATTTATTTTTAATATATGCGTCAGTCGAAAATGCTTTTTCCACAAGAAACAAAATTCTGTATCTTCTTTTAATCCTTTATGCTTTCTTGTATCCACTATTACCGACTTTGAGTTCTCGTACCCTTAACTGCTCCTTCTCGTACCCCTATAGGGATACGCGTACCACAGGTTGGGAACCTCTGTTTTAGAAATGCTAGCTGTGTGGTCCGGCGTTGCACGGGCTATCACGAATAATAGGATATTCCCGGGGGGAGAGAAGTGAGGTCACGTGAGACTCTGGGATCCATATATTTTCGCCTCGCCTCCGTTTTTCTCTACAATCAACAAATATTGTCACTTACTTTCCCTAACAAACGTTACGAAGTTAAAAACTTTAATACAAAAAAAAAAAGAAAGAAAAAAGCATGAAAACGATTTTTTTCCATTGTTAATAAATCCAAACACAGAAGCTCGGTCAAAAAGAAATACCAACTTCCGTTAAAGAAATGAAAAAAATGCAACACCGGATGCGAAAACTAATAATAGGGGAAAAAAGAATCCACCGTGAATGAATTCACCATGCTGCCAATAGATGGCAGCACGACAATTCATTCATTTTGGCGTTTTTAATTAATATCTTTTTAACTAATCATAATTTCGGAATTTAAATAGTCGAAATGGATTCCTTGGATTATTTTCCATCTTTTGGTACTTACGGCTAGTTTCAGGATTCAGTGGTTCGTGAGAAGATAGAAGGACATAGATACATATGTTTGTTTACCTTCGAATTTTAAAAGGATAGATGAATTAGAAATTTTTCTGAAATCTTACAAGGGCATAATAATACATATAAAGTTTTCACTTTTTGATTTCAAACAGTTTATCATCAGTGTTTTATTAAACCGATGATAAGGCAACTTCTTTTGATAAATTTCAACAGCATTAGATAATTCAACTCATGTCACAAAAACATATCTTAATCTCTCGTTTTGGTTTGATGAAGATTGTTATTGCTGAAGACTTTTCCACTTACAGTTCCACTGAAAATCAGCAATTTAGAGGACTAGATTTTTACAGATGTTGATAAGATATTAGTTATTTTATCAGTAGGCTAGTTGATAAGCCGGCGTTGCTCGGGATTCATATTTTTTTCATATGCCTGTCTCCGTTTTTTTTTCCCTACAAGTATTGTCACTAACCTTCCCCAACACACGTAAATTTCCTTTGGATCCTTACTTATTGAATTAAACTTTCATTTCCAGCTTTTTACTACCATAACGGCTAATTTTACTCTCATAAAATAAGCAACAATGTTTAAGCAATCTAATAAAATGAACACATAGAAAAATAAAATGATGCGAGACTAATCCTTTTTAGCCCAATCATATTTTAAAGTTGATTTTACTTTCTTAATTATATCATTTTCTTCTTTCACATGATTACAAAACTGGCGCAAGTCATTTTAAAAGTGACAAATCAAAATTGCTTCATTTGTCACCACTGACAACCTGTTCCTTTCATCCGACCATTGAGTTGACATTAGGGAAAATATTCTCTCCTCATTTGCATTGTGGACTGGAATGGAAAATACGTAGACGCATAGCTTTATTAGACACTAGCAGTAATGCGCACGGCGTTGCCCGTGGAATCAGGACTTCAAAAAAGTGGGTGAAAAAAAGTGCCCACAATGGCACAAAAAAGTTTTGAAAACAAAATCAAAACAAAAAATACACATTATTGATATTCCCGCTTATTTTTTTTTTTTTTTTGCGAATGACGTCACCTGCCGCGAAGAAGGTCACGTTGCAACATTGCATTGTGGGATGGTCCGGAGAAGCTCTCGCTGTTAAATTTCGCTACGAAAAATCTGTTTGAACCGATCAGGGAAAAATTAATTTTTAAAAAACGAAAAAAGATATTTTAATAGTTCTTGTTTTAAATCTGACATAAACGTTCCATTTGTAGGCTGAAAAAAAAAAAGAAAATTATAGAGATGTTAGAACGTCAGATGCGATAATTTAAAGAAATCTTTATTAAAAATTACCATAAAAGTTACTATTTTTCAAAATTTTTTTTCAAAATTTAGTAAATTACGTTAGAGATTCAAAACTAACTTCATTAGAACGGAAATCGCATGCTCTTTCCGATGGTGTTTATATTTTTGTCGTAAACTTATTCGAAACTATTCTATTGAGAAATTAGTGCGAAAAATCAACCAAAACAACACAAAACATTAAATAAAAAATTTTCTAGATTAAATTTTAAAATTTCGGCTTCGAGGTGCATTCAGTCACCATTATGTCTACCTGTGTGCCAAATTTCAAGGCTGTAAGTGCGATGGATTCGTCTGGACATCGCACGCAGACACGCAGAACGCACACAAACATCGCCTTTTATAAGTATAGATGGCATCTGATCAATAAACTTTGTATCTGCAAAAAACTTCAGCCATTTCTCTTCCATACTCAATTTCATAGTTGCTTCGCAGTTTTAGTTGGTATTATTTTCTCTTAAATAATTATTCAGATATACAAACTGGTTAAATAGAATATCAGTGTTGCTAATATCGATGTTTCTTATTTTTAAATAGTTTTGTGAGTTTAAGAAGGAAACAGGACAAATAGTATTACGTAACTGAGTAGTGCATGACGTCTCGTAAATACGGGACTTATGGAAACCTAGTTCTGATAGGATGCGTCAACTTTTTAATTCTTGTTGCAAATCTAGCAATTTAAAATTTTCTCCAAAAAATTTTTTTTAAAATTGTTTATCTTTTAAACGATAATTTACGTTAACTCCTAACTTGTACACCTATTTCAGTCCACTTAATTTCTTACTTCGACCAAAAACATTTTTTATTTTATTTTTGACGTAGACTTACGTCTCTCCATAGTGGTCTAATGGTGTGTCGGGAGAGGAAAAAATTATGACTCTTTTCGTGGTATTTTTAAACGCTTATAGCTCCGCAATCAAATAACCTAGAGAGTTGGTTTCAGTTTCATTTAACAGACAAAGGTTGACATTGAAGATTTCAAAAAGAATTTTAGAATTTGGAACTACAGTTTAATCACAGTCGAGCTTCATAGTTGTTGAAAATCACTAAACATTTTGGTGACGTCATAGCGACCGATGCGCGCGCACGCAGACTATCAAAATACATTTGGCAATTCATTCAACGATCTTACGTTCACGCGAAATGTTACTCATGAATTGTTGAATTACGTTGAATTTCGTGGTAAAGTTAAACGCTTATAGCTCAGCAACCAAATTATATAAAGAGTTGGTTTCAGTTTCATTTAACAGAGAAAGGTTGACCTTTTGAAGACTGCAAAAATAATTTTAGAATTTGGGATTATGGTTTAGTCACAGTCGAGTTGCAAAGTTGGTGAAAATCACGAAGAATTTTGATAACGTCACAGCGACCGATGCGCGCGCATGCATCGGTTGTGAACGGTATATTAACTGGATTTAACAGATTAATAATTAATTCATTTCAGATTAATTAATTCATTTCAGATTAATTAATTCATTTCAGATTAATTAATTCATTTCAGATTAATCAATTCATTCAGATTAATTCATTTAACAGAGAAAGGTCATAGAGCATAGGTCAAAGTCACATAGAGCTACTTTAGTCACAGAAAACCACAGTTGAATAATCGATTAATTACCTGCCCTTAATTAATTATTATTAACAATTGTTGATTTAATTGAGCTGTCCTTTCCATCGATTTAATTGAGTTGAGTTGGTTTCAGTTTCATTTAGCAGAGAAAGGTCCTAGACCATAGGTCAAAGTCACATAGAGCTACTTTAATCACACAGAACAACTTTAGTCACATAGAACAATTTTAATCACAGGAAGTCACAGTTGAGTAAGGTAAGTAAGTCTTCGCCCCTCAATCCCAGCGGCTGTTTCACAGAGACAGCCTCCAGTCGTATTTTTTTTCTTGGAATTACTTCATGAATCCTTTTCCCAAATCCTTAATTAATCCAGTTTCCCCCTTTTAACATTTATTTAACTAGAATATTTACAGACAACTATATTTCCTCAGCTCCCTTTTTAATTTCATCAAAACTTCCCTTACACGGTTAATGTCCCTCTTAACAATAATTAAATGCTTTGTTTTTCCTCAACCATGCAAAATTATAAGCCAGATTTAAATCCAATATAATTATGATGAGAAGATGCGAGGTGTTAAGAACCACGAGAAACTTCTATCCGTTGCCCAAATTTCTAATGCCGTTTTCTTTGCAAATACGTACTTTTACGCATTGTAACATGCAACTGTACTTTTCGTAAAAGTATAAATAAAAATGATTTATTATATGGCATAGTTATGCATTCGGAAACCAAGCACTTTTTCATAGACTTTGGGTTCAATATTTTACATACATGTGAGTTGTTTCTTATGCAAACTGAATTTCAGTTAGGGATGGCGGTTATTGCGACATTAACCGGTTTCCGGTTATTCAGGGTTTTTTCAACCTCCAGTTTAACCTGGAGGTTATAACCGTTCAAAATAACCGGTTTGTAGACAAAATATTTTATTAATATTGTTACTTTCTCGTATACGAAGTATGCAAAGAGAAAGTATTGTAATCGTCAAAAAATTCGAACCCGAGCTTTTGACGAATCTCCACGTTTTAGACCTCCCAGAGTCCAAAAAACACAATTTTGGAATAATGTCTGTGAACACGATAACTTGAAAACTATTAGAGCTACGGGGATGAAATTTGGTATGTGGTCTTTAAACATAATTTGTAGGTTTATATCAAATTTTGGACAAAGTCCGTCAACGGGAAGTCTGTCTGTCTGTATGTTCGAGGTCATGAGAACGCTATAACTCAAAAACTTGAAAAGCCAGATGGATAAAATTTTATACACAGTTTTATCGTCTTGAATGTAGGTCCGTATAAAAGTTTGGGCCAAATCCGTCAAATGGTTGACTGTCTGTCGGTCCGTATAATTTACTTTTGAAGAGAATCCGTTATCTCCACTCACATGCGTACTGGAAGCAATCTTCTGGAAAGGAACGGAATTTCATTATGGAGTAGCGAATTACGTCAGTTTGTCCTTGAGCCGGTAAGCAAGGAAAATCGTTACGCATCTCTTTGAAATTCTTTACACTAGATATTTTTCAATCACTATAATGAAAAACCTTCCGATAGTCATTGGATTCTGGGTAACAATAGGTTCGAATTTTTTTAGCTACGCGGGGGAAGGGGAAACGGCACCTTTTTGGGGAAGTATACGAGAAAGTTTAGGGGAGAACACTCCCGTTGGTTTTTACAGGAAATCAATCCATTGGGCAATATTTATCTGTTCATAAAGACTTTCAGTAATCTGCTAGCCATCTAACAGAAGCCTCAAGGAAGCGGCTGTCGTTGATTGGCCTAAGATGATGAAATTGAAAGCTTCATAACTTGGAAAATTTTGGTCTAATCGAACCTAAAATCGAGCCTATCTTCTGATACGGTTTTTTACCCGATTAATGGATTTTTTTTAAAAAAAATAACCGGTTATAACCGAGACAAAAAAATAACCGAAAAAACCGGTTAACCTAAACAAAAACACCGGTTATCGTTTAAAACCGGTAGGTTTTTCCCATCCCTAATTTCAGGTCGTTGCACAGCAGACGTGGATTGAAAACTGTAGCATTAGACTTTTTTCAGTAACTTCGACTTATAAAATTATATTTTTTTCTGAATTCGTTGGTAATTCGAATTTTTAATCTGGTCCATTGACTTTCTTAATAATATAATATTAAAATATCGTTTTTCGTTAGAATTTATTTTGGTTAATTTATTAAAACTAAAAATTGTTTTTATTTCCGATTTGTTTCCGTTAAGTAAATGCGTAGCCAAACTCCAATGTATATTTTAAAATGCTGGTTTTATTTTTATTTATTTATTTATTATTTATTTTTTTTGGAGAGGGTTCTTCTTTTGCATCTAGTTGGAGACTCTGCTTAGTCTTTCTGTTTAAAAAGAATTCCGTTAGTATGAACATAAAATGTTTGTTCTTACTTTAAAATTTCTTAACAGATAAATTTTTACTACCAAACGATTTTTATGATAAAGTCTGGGGGATTTTTTTTCCCCGTTATGAATACTTTATTTTACTTTCTTCCAAGTTGACTGAATTCCAACTTATAAAAAGTAAAAGGAATGAAGGGGGAAAAAACACCGAGTGAAGTGAAGGGAGCTGTGCATAATTCTCTAAAATTTATCAATCCAGAATCCTGTAGGAATACATTCAGTATACAAAAAGACAGGACAAGGAATTCTGAAAGCACCCAGATTTAAGACAGTCAGCAATAAAAAGTTCAAAACTTTTTTACCACCGAAATTACAGAGAATATCCAAAGATAAGCATTCGCAGTTTTGCTGGCAAGATCACGTAGCGATTTTATACCACCTACGAGATTTCAGTCCACTTTTTTTCGTCGAATCGGAAGTTATTTTTAGAGAATATTCTCTGTTCCTTCCGTTCCTGTGTTTATGATGAAAAACTGCGAAACATGAACTTGATTTTACACATCAGTTGCGGCATCTGTTCTGGGCGTGTGCCTCGGCATAAAATATGATTTCCGCTGGTTTGGCAGTGGCAGAGGAAGGGATGTTATGTGGACAAGAAATTGTTTTGGTTTATTACTATGGCGTATAATTTTATTATAATAAGATACATCTTTATACATTTTTTCAACTTGTAAAGTTATTTAAAAATGCTTCGTTGTCCTCCACAGAGCTTACTTAAGTAGTAAATAATAAAAAAAGGAGCTGTAGATATGTTGGAGAACATTTTTATGCTCATCCTTCGGAAATAAGAACAGGACATTTTTAGTGGTTTTGATGTACTGAACACGAATATGATCGTAATAAAAGTTTATTTAGTTACTTCATACGAGCAATTTTTTTGTATTTTCGTTTATGTTTGAAGCATATATGAAATACGGAGTTGCTTGGGAATATATTCAAACCTTTACAAGTTATCGATTTTACGAAATAAACTAGTAGACGCAATTTCTATAAACATGTGTTTATTCTAGATAATTAATATAAAATGGTAATGAGAATACATAGTAAAATTATAAGAATGTATTGCGATTTCAGTTCTAACGGTGACTAGATTTCCTGAATTTCTATCTGGACTCTGTAGTAATTGGGGAACGGGTGTTCAAGTCGGGATAATAAGTCAAAAACCGGGACTGTCTAGGACTATCAGGAGGTCTATCCGCTTCAGCCTTGACTCTAATTAAAAGATAAGCCTAAACATAACAAAAAAATTAATGATATACAAAGGATTCGTGATATTGAACTGCCACAATTCACTAATTTCTATCAAATTTTAGACGACATTCGTCGTCAAAAAGTTTGGCTCTCCACACTCGCGAATGTGAATATAACGCTACAAGTTGGATGAATGAAATTTGGCTTTTAGTTTTATCTCTAGAATTGTAGGTGTGTATCAAATTCATGTTCAGGGGTTGACCGTCTGTCGGTCTGTCTTGTCCCATGTCCATCCAACTGGTGCGGCAACTGTAATGGTTGCAGGAAGAGGGACATGGGGCGCCGTTCTGTCTGGGTTAGTGTTCCTTAAACATCGATATACTATCGAAGCCAAGTCGATAGTATCGGGTTTTCGGAACTATCAACTGAAACTATCGATAGTTTCAAAACTATCGATAATTTTCTCCCGGGCAATACTATCGATAGGCGCGTTTTCAGTCGATAGTTTTAAAACTATCGATAGTTAGAAAACTATTGACTGAAACAATCGATAGCATCGATAGTTTCTAAACTATCAACTGAAAGAACGCCTATCGATAGTATAGTCGTGGAGAAAACTATCGATAGTTTAAGGAACACTAGCCTGGGTCGTATACGAGAAAGTCGACGGGTGAACACTCACAGTGTTTTAACTACGAATTATTTATCTATAAATAAAAAATCGGGCCAATTTTCCTTCTAGGTGTGAGTCAAAATCCGAGATTGGACTGTCTTGTCACCTTATTTAAACTTATACCTGTACATCCCAGTGGAGGATGCTGTACTTGTCCTTGTTCGCTGCAACATCTGGAACTTTTTGGTAAACTTTGCCGTCGTTTTCCTTGTCGATTATCTGGTAGGGTCGCTCGGTTTCAAACTTGATGGGTTCGAACCACCCCCATTTATGAGAACCCGCTATGAACTGCACACAGGTGTCACTCGGAACTGGATCCACGGGCATCCAGATGGAACACACCTGCAAAAAACATGTTAAGAAGCCCAGAATGAAACTTTGCATGGCTAGTGTTTGAAATTCAGTAATAGTAGAGTTAATTATTTATATTTTTGAATTTTCAATGTAGAATGTGTAATAACTGTGTACTCCAACCTTCAATAAATTCACCTTTTCTTCACACTAGTTTATTAGCACTACTATATATGACAAAATAGGAGCTATATACATATTGTTACAAAGATGTAATGTTTCTTTCCTGTCTCACTAGTCTTATAGTTGGGGAGGGAGTTTTACAGGGGTAAGCATGGAGTGACGGGCAGCGGTCAGGCCTGTACCCCCGAACTTGACGACCATTTTGGCAACTTGGCTACAAATTTGGCGACAGATAAAAGATTCCCGAATATGCGATCATTTTCTCCATATCTCCAATAGGAGAGCAGATACTAGAATGTGCAAGATATATCCATGTGACGTAACAACCAGTCGAACAAGGCTATAAAAGGAGTGCGAACGGCTTCAAGGAACGACTTTGGAGTTTCGTCTGCAGTGCAAGCTAGAATAGAAGCCTGGAGTGACGGGAAGCGGCCATTCCGGGACCCCTGACCTTTGCGACGAACTTGGCGACAATTTTGGCGATCTTGGCGATAAATCGATGATTCCAGAAAATGCGATCTTTTTCTCAATATCTCTATTAGGAAAGAAAATACGCTCGAATGTACGAGAAAACTCCATGTGACGTCACGGCCTGCCGGGGAGAGTATTTAAGGGCCGGTCATGGATCAGGGAGCAGTCTGTGTTGATCTACTGGAACGACTTTAGAGTTTCATCCGCAGTGCGAGCTAGGAAGCCCGTGAGCTGAGCGCTATTGAAAGTGCTATTATTGTCGTTATTAGTGATTTTCCGACTGTTCGTGTTGCTAAATCTCAAAGTGCTGAACTGTTATTACCTGTGAATCGTTGTCTGTTTACGTTGCTAATCTGTGCAAGATCTATTGTTTCCTGTTACCTCACAACAGGGACATGTGCACAGGTGATGGCGGGAGAGTTAATTTCAAAAGAATTCTAAGAAAGGGGAACCAAAATATTTATCTGTACTCGTAGTTCAGAAATAACGCTTGCATACACAAGGAATGTGAAAGTAAAAAAAAAGCTTTAAAAATGGATTTTGGTTAACAGAAAGTGTAATTTAAAAGAGTTTCGGATAATAGACGCTGAAAAAAAAAAGTCAGGAAACTGACGTCGGTTAACGGAGAGTTCCGGTTAAACGAGGGTCGGATAATCGAGGTTCTACCCTAGTTCGTTTTTTCGCGTTTTGCCAGTAAATTGCCGATACGTGAACGAAAGACTGGCGGTGGACGCGCAATTTCTTAACTTATCTGCAGACATCGAGGCCATCAAACGACGACGTTACTAATAAAATGTATTTTTCCTGGAATTTATTTTTTATTTTGAAGTTTACGTGCCCTATGTAACTTGTAAAGGAAGAGCGACATGTTGCAAGTTTGCCCTGGCAGGCAGAAGTTGCATCTTGCTTACAATTGCTTATCTCAACTAATAATAAAGGAGAATGTGTGTGTGTTGGTGCTCTGCAGGGCAGACCGCTGGACCTAGAGCTCCGAAATTTGGCACGAACATTCTTTGGAGGGTGGGAATGTGCACCTTGCAGCCGATTTTTTGAAATTTCAATTAATTAAAAATGAAGCGAAACTTAGACGTTTTTCCTTAATAACTTCCGAAAATATTACAGAACAAAAATCATTTTTACACCATCTGAAATCATCATCAATCATTCGTACACCATTTGAAAGTGCAAAATATTACCTTTCCAATGATATCAATTTAGTTCCCGTACAATTTTTTCTCTAATTTTAATAACCTTTTAAAAATAGTTTTTGGCGTAATTTACAGCAATTACGTTCATTGTTGCAACGCAATTCAAACCGTTTTCAATGTTTAAACAAATATTTAATTGCATATTTCTCTTTCATTGCTGTAATCTGAGACAATACCCTAATACAATTTTGTTTTCATATTCAATTTTATCAACATTTTTGTGAAATCTGCAAACCAAGCTCTCTGAGATATTGTTTTGCTTACATTAAGAAATATATCCATTAGGCTCAATGATTATGGTTGATATACAGTAGAGTCTCCCTACAACGAAGTCTCCCTACAGCGTATTTCTCCCTATAACGAAATTTTTAATCGGAATGTTAAATAACATTCATATTATTTTCCATAAAAGGAAGTAGTTGTCTCCCAATAACGAAATTTTTCAGACCCTTATCTTTTCGACTTTTGTCATTTTTGAAGAAAGTTGCTAATTTCTGTGCAAACAAATCGCTCAACAATAGAATGCTATGTGAAGGGTAATGCAGTTGTGGGGACCTGGGTTTCTACAGAGAGAGCAACATTTCTACGGGTCAAGATTCCAAGAATCGGGGTGGAGTGGGGGTGGAAACAGCAAATGGATGTGACAATACGCATTTTATGTTCATCCGTACTAGTACATATTATTCTCTAAATTGGTGAATTGTCTTCACTTTTAAGCATTTTATTTATACAATAAAAATTAGTATAATTTTAACAAATTTATAATAAATATTACTTCATTTTTAATTGAAAGTCATAATTAAATATTTTTGAATTTATCGCACACACTAAAAGGTTTGTAACATTTACTTAAATAACTGCAAAATCTCTAATCTCTGTAAACCGAAATTTTCTCTATAGCGAATTTTTCAACTGGAACCAAGCGATTTCGTTATAGGGAGATTCCACTGTATTTTCATTCTTTTCTCAGCATGTTTTAATCCTGCTAACACGCCATAAAATGTGCTGCTTCATTTTAACGTTACAATCAAATGCATGTTTTACAAGAGGGATAAAAAAATGAAGATAGTGCCGACAACATGGAATTAGAGGTTACATGACATGGTCAGTTATGAGGGACATTTAAGTAGACAATGAACAGAACAGATGCAAGGCCACTAAAAGGGGTTAATAAAATGGGTTAAATATCTACTAAGATCTGCTTCCGTTGTTAAGGGAACCATGAATATAAAACGATGCAAGATTGAATTGGAATCATATTCCCGGCGAACAAACTGGTCGCCGAAGTAGGCTAGTACGGTAATATACAGAAAATTTGAGAAGAGAGCATTTCCGATTTTTTACTTTCTCGTATACGAAGTATACAGAGAGATTGTATTGTAATCGTCAAAAATTTCGAACTCGAGATTTTGACGAATCTCCACGTTTTAGACCTCCCTGAGTCCGAAAAACACAATTTTGGAATTATGTTTGTCTGTCTGTGAACACGATGACTCGGAAACTATTAGAGCTACGGGGATGAAATTTGGTATGTGATCTTTACACATCATTTGTAGGTTTCTATCAAATTTTGGACAAAATCCGTCTACGGGAAGTCTGCCTGTCTGTCTGTCCGCAGTCATGCGAACACTATAACTCAAAAACTTGAGTAGCTAGATGAATAAAATTTGGTACACAGTTTTATCATCATGAATGTAGGTCCGTATAAAATTTTGGGCCAAATCCGAGAAAGGGTTGACTGTCTGTCGGTCTGTATAAACGCATACTTGTTTTACTCAAGGTAGTATGGTTGGCGTTTGACCCTGGCGGTCTACGAAGGAAATTGTAGCGAGCCGCAAACACGCGCTTCGGAAATTATGATTCTGACATTCTCCAGATGGAAGTATGGTGAAATCTTGCGTGATATCTGTAGTAAAATTTCTTACTCAAAAACGTTAAATTAAATTGTGGTACCTCAGCGCGCGTAAAAATTGAGAACAAACGCAATTCTTTTTACAAAATATTAAATTTCAGGAATTCATGAATTTGATATGTTTCATTGTAAATCACCATTCATAATTGTTTTCTCAAAATAACTAGGCCTTGGGTAAATACCCCAAGAATATTTACCTACTGGGTGTTTACCCACCCCACATTACTGGTCGTATGCGAGAAAGTTTCGGGGAGGTCACTGCCGCTGGTTTCACTAGGGAACAACACTTCCTACTCTATCGACTTGTTTTGATAACAGAATCTCCACTGAAGCTCGAAAAGCACTGATCGAATCTGACGGACCAAGTTAAGCAAACATTTTCCCGAAAAACTGATGGCCACTTAAATTTGACGCGCATCCTCTCGCTTCGTGTTTCCCAGCGACAAATCGGAGGCTATAATTAAGATGGATCGCAGGAGAGCTGGATCAGCTTCCTTCCTCTTTGGCGGTATCCAGTTGCTCCGCGGAAAAATAATCTCTCCCTGAAACCTCCCCGCATCAGATGGAATAAATCACTTATTTCCAATATGGAATGGTACGAAGGATCTGCAAAGAAGGGATGGCTAATAGTTCGATGCATATGAGGGGAACTGTACAGTAAAAACTGATTTACAGCGCATGTTCGAAGTGGAAAAAATGCTCACAGGTTTTTACTTATACACGTATGAATTGTTTACTTTCTCGTACACGAAGTATAGAGAAAGTATTGTATTCGAACTCGAGATTTTGACGAATCTCCACGTTTTAGACCTCCCAGAGTCCGAAAAACACCCCGATTTTGGAATTATGTCTATCTGTGTGTCTGTCTGTGAACACGATAACTCGAAAACTATTAGAGCTACGGGGGCGAAATTTGGTATGTGATATTTGCACATGATTTGTAGGTTTCTCTCAAATTTTGGACAAAATCTGTTTGCGGGAAGTCTGTCCGCGTTCTTGAGAACACTTGTTATAATCAGAAATTGGGTTTAATTCAAATAAGGTTTATTAAATGAAATTAACCTAATTAGCAATCCCAAGTTCGACCCTTGTCTAATAATTATTTTTATTAATGAAATCAATTTAACAGTCAGCATGCGACACAAAGAAAGACAATATTAACTTGAAAATTATAACATTAAACTTTATTTACAGTATAGATATTTAAATAGAAATTTAGCATTAAATAAAATGAGCCTAGGAAGAGTAGGATCACCTAAAATAATTAAAACAGTCTCTAATCAACAGTCTGTAATTGTCTCTAGAGATTCGATATCATGAAACGTATTTCAAACTCACCAGGCGACGTCACCCGATTTCCAGTCCAATATTCATTAAAATATATTCACTTGTAATTTCCAATCCAAGAAATCCACCACTTAAAGGTTTTTTGCCAAAACTCGCCACCTCTCGACCACGTAGTCCTACGTTAAAATGTCTGACCCATTCTGAATGTGAATAGTTATGATCAGATCAAATGTAATAAATCACTTATATCCCATGCGGAATGGTACGAAGGATCTGCAAAGAAGGGATGGCTAACAGTTTGATGCATATGAGTGAAGCTTTACAGTAAAGACTGATTTACAGCGCATGTTCAAGGGAAAAAAATGCTCACAGGTTTTTAGTTTCGCATATATGAAATGTAGGTGAGGAAATCATTATAATCGTCAGAAATTTCTATCTCGAAGTTTTGATGAATCTCCACGTTTTAGACCCCCGTAAGTGCTGAAAAAACATTTTTGGAAGTATGCCTGTCTATCTGTCCATAGGTCCGTCTGTGAACACAGTAATTCCAAAGAGGAACTAGCTTGACGAATAAAATTTGGTATGCGGTTTTTAAACCAAAATTTTAAGTCTGTGTCAAATATTGGATGAAATTTTTTAGAGGGAAATTTGTCTGTATGGATGTCCGTTCATGTGTATGCGAACACGATAACTCAGAAAAGGCAACTTTCTAGATAGATGAAATTTGGCATATAGTTTTATCAATAAAATTGTAGATCAGTGTTTAGTTTTGGACCCAGTCTTTCTAAGGGCAGACGTACAAAGCGCATACCCGATTTTCTTCTCTATGCGACGAAACTTAACCCTTTCGCTACCACAGGGACATATACAGTAAAGCACCGTTTATACGTTTCTCATTTATACGTCGTTTCATTATAGTTTCGAATCGTTCGCATTCATTGTAATGATAGAGTACTTCGTTTCGATTATACGTCTTTTCATATATATGTCGTTTACAGTTATATGTCATTTACATTTATACGTCGTTTCATCATAGTCTCGATTCGTTCATATTCGTTGTAATGATAGAGTACTTCGTTTCGGTTATTCGTCTTTTCATTTATACGTCGTTTACATTTATACGTCGTTTCATCACAGCCCCGATTCATTCGTAGTCATTGTAACGATAGAGTACTTTGTTTCGATTATACATCTTTTCATTTATACGTCGTTTACAGTTATACGTCATTTACATTTATGCGTCGTTTCATCATAGTCTCGATTCGTTCGTATTAATTGTAATGGTAGAGTACTTCGTTTCGATTATTCGTCTTTTCATTTATACGTCGTTTACAGTTATACGTCATTTACATTTATACGTCGTTTCATCATAGTCTCGATTCGTTCGCATTCATTGTAATGATAGAGTACTTCGTTTCGATTATTCGTCTTTTCATTTATACGTCGTTTACATTTATACGTCGTTTCATCACAGACCCGATTCATTCGTATTCGTTGTAATGATAGAGTACTTCGTTTCGATTATTCGTCTTTTCATTTATACGTCGTTAACATTTATACGCCGTTTCATCACAGTCTTGATTCGTTCGTATTCATTGTAACGATAAAGTACTTTGGTTCGATTATACGTCTTTTCATTTATACATCGCTTTACCTCAGTCCCTCGAAAGACGTATAAACGGTGCTTTACTGTATCTGCATTTATATAAAAAAATATTGGTAGTGAAAGGGTTAACACGTGCCATATTGTGTGAGTATACAAGAAAGTTGAGGGAGAATACTCCTGAAGGTTAAAATTTATAAAAGTCAAAAAGTATGCTGTAAGATCCAGAGCTGTTAACCTTCACCATGAATCAGTTTTGTAAGTAATTATTGTTGAACAGATTTCTTACAAAGTAGAAAGATGAGATGCCAAGTATCAAGATGAATACATTAATATTATTGCAGCGTTTATTCCCGTTTAAATTGCTTTTGCATACGGAGAGGAAAAGATAAGATAAAAAGACATAATTAGGATTGATGAACACAGTAGTACTACTGCATTCAAAAAGTTGGAACTTATTTCATTGCGTAAGAATTAATGCAAATAGAATATATTTGGTGTTTCCTTCGAAGTAGCTACTCTTCACAGGTGTACATTTTTACCATCGTTCATACAAAGATGAAAATGCGCGTTACAAGCCTTCTGTTGTCATTTCCACCAGTGGCTTCGTCTTTGCTTCTCTGAAATCGAAGAAATACAGCAATTTTTCGGAATTGGAGAATCGTTGCCCCTTAAACAAAATCTTCATCTGTGGAAAAAGTCGCATGGAGCGAAGTCAGGGAAATAATCTGGTTGTGGAAATACAGGAATGGGATGTTTTGGCACTAGGAGAGATCTGTGAACCGGCGCCTTACCATGATGGAGCACTTACGACTTTCCCTTTCCAGCGACAGGATGTGTTGAATCCGCTGCACATATTTGAACTAGATGAAGCTTGTTCTGATTAGTCAGTCATATAATATTCTTCTTTTGTTCTGCTGGATAAGTCATCATTCATTTAAATTTGGAGATATTTAAAAAGTTCCCGAACTTTATGAACATAGTAGCATTTTGTTTCCCCATACTGATATCCATGTTTTGAGTCTACTGTACATGAGGGCTGTTGGGGACAGACATTGTAATTTTGAGCACAGGTCAGAGGACGAAAACTATACGTACACACTCGACTTACTCTCCAGACTTCCACACCACAACAACATTAGAAAGTTTGCCCCAGAATTACCCCGAATTATTCTCGTTAAATGAGAGGTTCCACTGTATTTATATTTAACTATCAATTTAAATTAGCATTTTAAAAATGATGGTTCATATTTATTTCACCTGAACATACGCTGACCAGTAATAAGTTCATATTCAAGTCATCTTTATCCTATTTTATTATATTTTCCTTTTTTTTTAAACTTAAAAATGAACACTACAAAATATTTCTCCATTGCTCGAGCATGCGCAGTTCCTCAGCTTTTACTCTACCAATCCGTCTGGATCAGTCTAGATCTCGTCTATAGATAAGAAAAGAATAATTGGAATTTTTTTTTTCCTCCTGACACGAACAAAAAGGTTATGCCGTAACAGGCGTTCTCTACGATACGCCTATCCAAATGGTGGCGGAAAAATCAATAACTTTTCGTTCGCAGGTGCAACTAGGGTGCTCGCCCAACCCCCCCCTCCTCCCCATAGATAGTTGTTTCCGGTACAACTCATCCGAGTATGATAAAAAGAGGGGTGTGTGTTATATGCAGTGTTTACGTTGAAGGATTTTTCAGAGTTATAGATCAGCGCGTTTCTGAAATAGTATCTTTTTCAAAGCATTATCTGGAAGGTAGCTGTGATAAGATAATTTAATACTGCAATGAATCATTCTGAAAAGGTTTTTCAACTCGAGTCTGGCGTGATTTGAAAAACGGTTTCCGACGGTAAAAGTTATCGGTTTGCTTTCATTATGAGTTTCTTTTTTTGTCAGAGGGAAATTTTTATTTTTCTATCAGCTTTTCTGGAATCAAAATAAAATGATTTTAAATATACATGTGGATTTTTTAAATCCTCTGGACTAATTTAAGAAAAAGTTTGTGTTTCAGTTTTTATGCACCCTTTCCTTGTCTTAACGACTAAAAAAAAAAAAAAAAAAGTCGAATTTCAAAATAAAAATTAAACGTGATTTTAGAATGTATTTTTGTTTATAGTATCGTACAATCGAGAACATAATATGCACTTTTCACATTATGTAAAATAATTATACTCACATAAATTGAATTTTTGTGTTTTATGGCTAGTCTTTATAAACCGTTTGAATGAAAATACTGCTGAAACATATAAATACGGTTTATGACCTGAACGGAACTTGGTGGTAACTCAAGGGTATTTATTGTATTTCAAGTTATTTATTGTAGTCAAGAGCCCTGCATTTGGTTATCAATACCGTTGTTCTTCTTTAACATGATGCTAATTTGAATTTTGGAGTCAATTTACGCTCCATACAGAACAAAGCAGACGCAGCGCCAGAAATTTTCCGATGGGGGGGGGCAAGACATCTCCGACCGGGGGGGCAAGCAGAATTTCTCTAATTTAGGTAACTTCAAACTAACACATAATAATTAATTTTATATTTAATTAAAGGTAATTAAGTATTAATTAGCGAATTCAGTTATAATAATTAGTTATTTGGAATAATTAGCTATTTGTGTAATGTCGGTGCAGTAAGAATTGTCTGACTGAACGACAAGCAATAATAGAAAATGAAGAATTATGAACAAATCTCTTAGGAAATGAAGTTTGACACTGATATTGGGAAAAATTTGCAAATTATTATCTAAATCTTATAACAAAATAAAATAATAAATGAAACAAGTGAAAATCATTATTAACAAATTTTAAACCTATAAATGTGTATCTACATATCTCTACTAATAATAAAGGAGAATGTGTGTGTTAGTGCTCTACGGGGAAGACTGCTGAATCTGGAGTTACGATATTTGGCACAAACCTACTTTGGAGGGTGGGAATGGGCACCTTGGAACCCTTATTTTTGAAATTTTAATTTGAATCTTAATTAATTAAAAATTAAGCAAAATGTTGGCGTTTTTCCTTAATACTTTCCGAAAATATTATTAGTTTAAAATAGAATTTTTGCTCAGCACGAGCCACCAAATGAAAATTCAAAAACTCATCTTTTTTTAATGATATCAATTAAGTTGCCATATTGTTTTTTCTCTAATTTTAATAAATTTGTAAAAATATTTTTAGGCATAACTTACAACGATACTTTTCATTGTTGCAATCTGATTCAAACCGTTTTCAGTGTTTACACAAATAATATTTAATTGCGCGTTTCACTTCCATTGTTGAAAACTAAGGTAATGTCCTAATGGAGTTTACTTTCTATTTTGTTTCATCAATTTTTCTATAAACTCCTGTAAACGAAGTTCTCTAAGGTAATAACTATATTTAGAAACATATTTAGTAAGCTCAATGATTATGGTTGCTGTATTTTAATTCTTTCTATCAGCATGCTTTAATCCAGTTAGCATGTTGCAAGACGTAAAACGTGTCGAGCAATTTCCATAATGAAATGAAATGTGTATTTTGCATAAGGAATAAGAAAGGTGCCGATGACGTGCAATTAAATGTTAGATGACATATGCAGTTACTTGACTCCATTAGGGACGTTCATTTAGACAATGAACAGAACAGATGCAAAGCTACTAAAAGAACAAGGGTAAAGTGTCTATCACAATTTGAAGTTTAAAATTACTTTCTGAAGGGAACCATGAATATCAAATTAAGCATATGAGATTCAGTTTAATTTATATTCCCGACGAATAAGCTAGTCGAAAAGGGCGGCTAGTATATAATACACCAAAACCTCTCTATAATTGTCATCCACTGTTCCGAGGAAAATTGGCCTCTCTAAAAGGGTATGCTTGGGAGTGGGAGTATAAAATACTTATTTAAATAAGTCCTAATTCGTCATTTCTGATAAAGCTAATTTCAAAAATTATCCGAGGAAAAAAAAAAACTTTATCCGAAAATTTCTCTCTCTCTCTCATTTTTTTTTTTTTTTTACAAAAAGGATAAAATTTGTTTCAATTTGGGTCTTTCAGTTCTTTTGGAGGCCACTTTTTCAATTTTTTTAATTGTAAAAATATACCTCAAATTGTTTCGTCGGTAGTTGTTGAGGAAAGGCAATGATATCGTTGATTTTTCCTAAAGCCGTTGAGCTGAAAATTTCATTAGCTACAGATTTGTTGTCAGAGTTCGAATCGGCACCTGAAAGGCACAAATGAACTCTTTAATGCCCAAACCCGGTAGAGTCCGAAATTCACTTTCTCTTCACTTTGGGAGAGGAATGATTAATTTCTATCTGATTTCCGGTGTTGTTTCTGAGTGTATGAATTTCTTGTTCTTTCTTTCCTTCATTTTCTCTTAATAAAATGTGCACGGTCAGAGAGATGAAAGGAATGTATTTTATTGAAGTTGAACGCACGACCAACCCGACCGCTCAGAGGGGTTTGAGTGGACGTTAATAGAGGTTATTTTAACATTATGTCTATGGGCCTAAAAATTCCGCGCCTAACAAAAATGACCGTTGAGAGGAATGACTACTATGTATTGCCACATTCTTGTGCAACACAGATATTTTAGTTTTACCTAATAATTCGGCCGAAAAGTGATCGAAGTCGATGGAAAAAAACAAAAGATACAAATTTTCACTCGTATTGCTGATCACTTAGGCGACCGACCGAAATCAGTCGGCAAAATGCGATATTTGATTCACTTGTCGCCTTGTCGGTTATTTTGTCAAATGTGGTGCGAACTACATGCCGAATGGACGACAACTGAAAAGGATGCCAGTCATTTCGTTGATTTAACTGTTAATCAGTCCTCAAATTCGGACACAAATCGCTTATCTGGACCGTTAACAACATAATAACTTTAAGATGGGATAAAAATTATTATATTCCTTGATACCCTACTCTCAACATCTCCCGAAATCGCAAAGTTTTTTTCCGACGAAAGTCTTAATTTCTTGTCGACGGGGGGGGGAGAAATTGTCCCCTGCTCCCCTCTGGCGCCGTCCCTAAAACAAATACATCATATCAATTAAAGGCATCTTATCAATTAAATCTTGGAATCCATTGCTCAACTTGTAGATGAATTGATGCTGTGACGTCTTGTAACCACATGACGTTACAGCACAGCGTAAAATCATCTACAGTTAAGTGTTAAATAAACGCGCAGGTTTGTCGTGAGACTGCGACCTCAGCTGAAAGGACTCTTTTGTTCCAAATGTGCCATGAAAAAACACTTAACTACATTTTTTTAAATGGATTTCTACTGGACAGCAGAATGGAGTTTTAAAATTATGATTTTACCAGTAATATCAACCATGCGCAAGGAACAAATTAATGAAATAATATGCACAATGTTAACAAATAAGATGATTTTCCTAACTAGAATTTCAATTAGTGGGACTTATTCCGTATGTAATTTACTTTTCGAATCAATTTATACTTTATAGTGCAACATATGCTGCCTAAATGTTTCAAAGGTGATAAATAAAATGCACAAATTAACGCAACTGCCAAAAAGTGTTGACGAATTACTCTGGAGAAGCATCCTTACTGTGGTTTTAGTGAAATTTTTGCTCTGAAATAACCTGTTGCAAAATAGGATTAAATCAATTATAAATTAAATTTATGAATGCAAATTCTTAGTAAAGAAATCAAAAGTTTTTATCCTGCTTTTAGGCTTGTAAGTTTTTATGGGAAAGGATTTGTGTGCTCGAAGAGAAAAATCTGGTAAAATTCTTCATTTTTTTTCAAACAACGTATTTCCTTTCTTTTCTTCTTACGTTTAATTGATCTTTTAAAAGACCTAAATACCAATCACGCACCCCCAGACTGCTCTCCTCTACCCAAGTAAAAAGAACATTGTCGGGACAAAATCTGTGCGATTGCATAGTAGGGGATACTGAATTGTTGTTGAAAATATATTGTTACGAACTTGGAATGTCACTTCTCAGCAAATCATAGTCTTATGGTTGGGAAGAGAGTTTTACAGGGGTACTTATGGAATGCCGTCGGTGGTCAGGCCCAAACCCCTGACCTTGGCGTCAAACCTGGTGACTTTGGCGACAAAATGAAAGTCCTCAAAAATATTAGAATTTTCTCGATATTTATATTAGGAGCGGAGATATATAGAATGTACTAGATGATTCCATGTGACGTCACGCCTTGTCGGGAAGACTATAAATACCCGCAGTTGCCATAGTCTGCAAAGTGTTGATCGACTGGGATCGTCTTTGGAGTGCGAACACCTCTGGAATATCTCTTTATTCTTTATCTTTTTATCCGCAGAGTGAGAGAGTAAGATGTTGGGCGTCGAGCGGTATTGGAAGTGCAGTTGCTGTTATTATTAGTGAATTGTTATCTGCGTTGCTAATTTGTGCAAGTGCTGTTTTACCTGTGCTTCGTGATATCCGGAATATTCGGGAATAAAGCTTCATTCTCCGTTATGGTGCTTGTAGGACTGTTTTCACAGTACAAACAACGGACGATTTTTTGTAACAATATGTAAAACATTCACCACACTTCCCACTTTCGATTTCCTTTCTCTTCTGCTCGCTTGGAGAGTTCTTTATTGCTCTTGATAATCCTTTGTTATCTTACTTTCGTCTGTTCATCGCTTCTGTGGCGGCACCATGGATGGCAGTAATATGCAACGCAACAACTTTTACACACAGAACTGCCTCTTCTGTCTGTTCTATGATGTGTTCGTCATCTGAATAAGTTTTCGTTGCTCGAACATAAAAATATTTCTTGAAAGTGTTCGTTGTTCCATTTGTTCACAGTTCAACCTGTTCACCAGTCAACCACTGTATTTAAGTTTTCCTAACCGACTATTCAATCAACTTCAGCTTGTGAAAGAGAAAAGCTATTATATGAATAATTTTTATTTTTGCATCTTTTCTTTTATTGCAATAGTAGCAACAAAAATGCGTGCTACGTGGGGTTTTAACTTTCTTGTATTCAAAGAGTAGTTACTGGGATCGTCAAAAAATTCGACCTCGAAAGTTTGAAGAATTTTAAACGTTGTATATGTCCCTGAGTACGAAAAATCCTTCTTTGGAATTACGTCTGTCTATCTGTCAGTCGGTCTATCTATCTGTGAACTCAATAATGGGGAAAAAAGAACTCGACAAAAAAATTGGTACGTTCTCTTAAAAGGATTGTTATCAAATTTTGGACAAAATCCGTCGAAAGGAAATTAATATGTATATTCTTCCATGTGTTGGCCAACACGAAAACTCAAAAATGCAAAGCGCTAGTTGTATGAAAAATTTAGTATTTGTTTATATCGCCGGAATTGTACATTTGTATAAACTTTAGACCAAATTTGGCGGTCTATTTTCATGTATATGATTATCATAGCTACACAAATGAAATTTGGTTTGTAGTTTTGATACCAAAATGGTAGAACAAAATCAAATTTTAGACCCAATCGGGCAAACGAAAGAGGACCAAAATGGGTATTCGATTCTCTTCAATACACGATGAAACTTAACGGAAGCACTGTGTTTAAGCCATATTGCTACGAAAATCGTCAAGTGAGTGTACAATGAAAACAGTCCAACAAGCAGGTTGATGGAGAACGACTCTTCATTCCCGAATATTCCGGAAAACACGAGGCGCAGGAAACAAGGAAAGCAGCTCTTGTACAAATTAGCAGAACAAACGGACAGCAAATCACGAATAATAACAGCAATAGCACGAACAAAAACGCTCAGCGTCTAATAGCTGATCAACTCGCAATGCGAACAAGACTCCAAAGAGATTGATTCCTCGAAGTTCAGGTCGGTATTTATACCCTTTTCTCGACAGGATGTGAAATCACAGGGAAATTCCAGAGGAATCCCATACTTTCGTTTCTAATAGAGATAGCGAGAAAATTCTAGTATCTTCGGGATCCTAAATTTTTTCGCCAAATTTGCCACTAAGTCGCCAAAATGGGTCGCCAAGGTGGTCAATGGCTTCTATTTCCCCTAGCATTCCCATAAAATCTCTGTAAATGTCTGTTTCCAACCATAGGAGTAACATGGCTGGGAAGCGACATCACAGGTTCGCAACTATATTGTGGTCGAGGGGAAAACACCTCCTGCTAATTTTTTAAAATAAACATTGAAAGGACAATGTTCGAATAAAAATTCGAACATTGGAAGACAAGTAGTTGTGTCGGCAGTAAAATGACGCAAAAATACCATAACAGAGTAACTATCAACAATACCAGTGGTGGGGAACCCGAGGTCTTTTTGAGTTTCTTATGCGGCCTTACCAGTTATTTGCATTGAAGTAATATACTTGTGTAGGTTGGGGAACCCGCGGCTTCTTTGAGTTTCTTATGCGGCCTTACCAGTTATTTGCAATATGCGTTGAAGTGATATATCTTGTGCAGGTTGGGGAACCCGCGGCCTTACCAGTTATTTGCAATTTGCATTGAAGTGATATACTTGTCCAGGTTGGGGAACTTGCGGCTTTTTTGAGTTTCTTGTGCGGCATTATCAGTTATTTGCAATTTGCATTGAAGTAATATACTTGTGCAGGGTGAAGAACCCGCGGCTTCTTTGAGTTTCTTATGCGGCCTTACCAGTTATTTACAATTTGCATTGAAATAATGTAATTGGAAGCATTTCGGTGCAAAAAGCTTCCTCGCCCCTATTACTTGTCTGTAATATAATAATAATTACAGAACAATAACCTTTAAGATTCTGCTCGAGCGACCTTTTGCCCAGAACTTAATGAGGCCTTTCAGTGCAAACATGTTCCCCACCCCCTGAACTGTACTGAATAAATTGGATCTCGCATTTTATACATTCATAGAAAGACCAAGTGAAAGTTACCTTTTCTCCGTCGATTGGATAGTAAGATTGGTCATGGTGCCACGGTGTTTCTTTGTCAGTTCCAGGTTCCTTCACTAGCACGTGCTCATGATAAAATGCGACTTCCTGAAAATAAGAAATCAAAATTATAAACAAGTAATATAAAAAAAAATTAAAGTCAATTCCTACTTAGGTTAACAAAGAAAAATTTTATTTTAGTTACTTTTCATTAAATAATTACAATTAATATAAATATGTATATACATATGACAGAATCACAATATTAAATGGCAAAAATTTCTTTTTTCACTATATTACAGAAAGTCCTTTATAAATAATTGTCATTCATTTTTTTAAGTTAGAAAAAATTCTTTCTCTCTCTCACATACACACTTTCCATCTTTCTCACTAATTTATTAACATGTTTCATTTTCCATTTTGTTCCCTCCTTGATTCAGACTAGAACCCAAATGAAAAAAAAAATCTGAAAAAGAAATTTTTTCCAGCGATCTAATTAATTAATTAAATAAATTTAATTAATGAATTAATATTTGAAAAAACTGTATTAACATCAAGT
>BGPR01003511.1:107998-135164 GCA_013235015.1 Araneus ventricosus
AAAGCATACTTCGACGCGTCATTAAACCTCAAATGACCACCTCCAGTACACTATTTCCAACCGTATCAATTTTTCCCCCTCTCCAAGCACTTCATAAAAAAATGGCTCTTCTGCTGCCCGTCATCTAAGTCAACAGAGGAAAACCACAATCCTGGACGCAGGATGACAAATCCTTGAGTATCAACGACCATGACTCAAAGCGTTCTTTCCATGGTCAGGAGGGGTCCCCCCCCTACCTGCTAATCACACCGAGATCCACTTTCACCCCCTGGGAGAAGGGAGGGGGTGAGTAATTGTAGGGGTGGCCAGCAGAGCGGAGGGTCATTTCGGAAAGGTGAAACGGTAGAGGAAAAGCTGGAGGCATTGCGTCAACCAGTGCAATGCTGCTTATTCGCTCGTCCTTGTACAGTGTAATGGGATGAATGTGAGAATATACACAGGTGTATTATTACACAGTAGAACTTGGCTAATTCGAAGCTGATGGAGCCACAATTAAAAATCGATTTATCCAAATATTCGAATAAAGAAAATGGGACCTAAAAAAGAATACAGCAAGAGAAAACGACAATTTTAAAAGTTTAATATTTCAGTAAAGATTAATTTTTAATATTTAACAGATATTTAATAAATATAATTAATAGATAAACAGTGGGAAATTTTCATAAATAAAGCAATAATAATTATAATAAATTTAATAATTTTAAAAATAATAATTTAGTGAAAAAGTAATATACAGCAATTGGAATGCAATAACTGACAATATACATCATTTAAAATTAGCAGTATACTTAATTATTCAATTAACATCTCAGAATCAATCATCTTTTTTTTACGAAAGTGATAATTTTTTTATTGATTTTGGCATTGAATATATTGCACAGCTATAAAGTCCTCGAGTGAATTAAGGTACTTAAAAATTATTCACTCTCTTATTATCTCTCAGGACGCAAGGTACAAACACATTTAACTAACAAAAATAATTCAGAAATAAAATCAATTATCAGTTTTGACTTCGCATTAACCAAATAAATTCTAATTTTAGATGACATTTTAACATTATGTTAATCGGAAATTCTAGGGACCAGGACAAAATTTTGAATTTTGTACCTCGAAGTTGAAAGTGGAACAATTTGAATTTTGTGCCCTTTTGAAGTCCTCGAGTTAATTAAGGTACTTAAAAATTATTCACTCTCTTATTATCTCTCAGGTCACAAGATACAAACTCATTTAATTAACAAAAATAATTCAGAAATAAAATAAATTATTAGTTTTGACTTCGAATTAACCAAATAAATTATAATTGTAGATGACATATTAAAATTATGTTAATCGGAAATTCTAGGGACCAGGACAGAATTTTGAATTTTGTACCTAGAGATTAAAAGTCGAACAGTTTGAATTTTGTGCCCTTTTGAAGTCCTCGAGTTAATTAAGGACTTAAAAAATTATTTTCTTACGATCCATGTGGACACAAGGTACAAACGCATTTAACTAACAGAAAACAATTCAGAAATAAAATCAATTATTAATTTAGTACATAAATTATTATAAAGTAGCATTTAAATTACAAATCTGTAGTTTCATTATGATATCACCGTTATCTTCATCATCCTGTGAAATATCATTTAGTGCATTGGGTTTCAACCTTAATAGAACGATCATGAGCAATAAACGTTTAGATTAATTAATGTTGCTCATTTCTTTGAAAGACAGTAATAGACTTGGCATTCGCGATGTAGTAAAGAAATAGTCTTGACTGAAGCTCCGTAGAGTGAAGGTGTAGACCAAATTTTCTAAAAAGAAACGCCATTAATATAATCTACCACTAAAAATAAATTTATCTCGGTAGAAAATATTTTTTATTCATTTTCACTCACGAAATTAGTTTTATTTTTACATTAATTTTTCTGAATACTTTTTACTTTTCTCTCATTACCTTCTAAGCTCTGTGTAAGATTTAGAATATTTAACAATGTTTCAGATTTCAATATATTTAATTACGAACGAATTACTTCTACTTCAATCCTAAAATAAAAGAACTTCTACTTTAACTAGACTTGAAAGAATCGCACTATTTCTCAAGCCTCAACTCCGGTACTTTTCCCTTTTCGGCATTATAAAAACTCGCCGCGTCTGTGTAAATTCCTTCTTTTGTAATCATGTAACGCACTAAGCAACTCACGCAGTTTTAGGCGTAATTCTTATGACTTTAATGTTCCCATAATCTTTTAAAAGTTTAATCTATTATTGAGTACTCTAAAACTAATTTAATTGTGCCATTTTCGAAATGCAATACATTGTTTTGGACATTAACGACTGCATTCTTCTTCGACTGCCTCTACACTTAGTTAACGGAATAACATTATATATATATACATTTTTAATCATCATTACAATCGGCATTTTAGATACCCCCCCCCCCCCTTAAAAAAAGTGAGCTGCTCGCCATGTCCCTGCTCCCGCTGGACTAAAAATTGACAAATTTTTCTCATAAATTTCTGTATTTCGTTAAATCTCCTGATTGTATTTCCATGATAAAATTCGTATAGCAATGACTCCAGTAGAAATACTTCGTTAAAAATGAAATCATTCAAAATCAGGTAAAAAAAAATAACTGATAAAACAGAATTCTAAAACACCGGTATATCTCAACACTCGATATAATTTGAGCATGCGCGATTACCCAGTTTTTACTGTTCTGATCAAACAGATCATTTACGGCTGTTGTTGATCATAAAAATACACCCCTCCACACAGAGAGATGCGGAGGCGGAGTGTTTTTCAATGCTTCGTCCACCGCCCCCTTTTCCACCCATTTGCTATAATCGTCTGCTGATTTCTGTGCTTTTTCCGCGTGACTATCAACACGGCATTTTGAGGTGCGATTTGAAGGAGTAAATGTAACCGTCGGACGATAAAAGAATTTTATGAATCGGTGCAGATAATTTCTACCGTCGGACGATAAAAGAATTTTATGAATCGGTGCAGATAATTTCTTCTTTCTCATTCTTTTTTTGACATAAAATCAAACAGTATTACAAAACAATGGAATGTATTGAATAAACATTTATGTCAGAAGTGACAGATGTTGCGCAGTATTTTTGCTATTTTGAACAGTAAATTTATATCAGACAATGGTTTTCAAACAAGGAGAGTTCATAATTCTACATTCTATCTGTTTTAATTCCAATTTTAGTCTCCTCAACCAGCATCGTCCATATTTTGATTATACAGTAAAACGTAGTGAGTACGTCGATCGATGAACGACATATCAAAGAGAACGACGTTCTGTCTAATTTTGGTTCAAAATCGATACTAAATTCCTTATTTTTGTAGCATAATGATATATGCCTAATTTTTTTTTAAAAAAATATTCCATAGTCATTTTAATATACTATTGGGTTGAGTAATCAATCATTCATGAGTCTTTCACAAATTTATTAAAAAAAATTCCTTTGGTTGTTTCATCTGGTTCAATCCGCTTTTTTTTTTCTTTTGAAGAGCGAAAACCAATGGCGGGCAGTATTTTGAGGCATTATTCTTTCTCCATACGCAGCACAAATTTCACGAATAACTTCGGGTTTTAACACTTCGATTAATTGCAAAAAGCTAATGGTATCGAAATTGCTCAGTTTTGTCCACTTGAAATTCCATTTTAATGATCTGAAAATATACAAAAATCGATAAAATTAAAAATCAAAAAACGCTGTTATTAAGTAGTGGTTCCCAACCTTTATTTCCACCCGTCCCCTTGATTAGTCTTTTTATTTCTGAGTGCATCTACTGTCATACCATACCCCACTTCCCACACAGGCATCCCTTCGCTGAAAAAAGATTTATCACTAATATTATAGGCTAGCTTAAGGGAAAAAAGACTCGAATTAACTTTATAATATTTGCGGAAATTATTTTTTGATTTAACATTTTATTCCATTTTTACTTTCTCGTATACAAAGAGAAAGTAATGTAATCGTCAAAAAATTCGAACTTGAGATGTTGACGAATCTCCACGTTTTAGACCTCCCTGAGTCCGAAAAACACAATTTTGGAATTATGTCTGTCTGTGAACACGATAACTCGAAAACTATTAGAGCTACAGGGGTGAAATTTAGTATGTGATCTTGGCATATAATTTGTAGGTTTCTTTCAAATTTTGGACAAATTCCGTCTACGGGAAGCCTGTCTGTCTGTCCGCGTTCTTGAGAACACTGTAACTCAAAAACTTTAATAGCTAGATGGATAAAATTCAGTACACAATTTTATCATCAGGTATGTAGGCCCGTATCAAATTTTGGGCCAAATCCGTCAAAGGATTGACTGTCTGTCGTGTTCAGAAGTATGCGATTAGAAAAATCGCATACTTCTGAACACGATAACTTCCAAAAGCAATGATTTAGATAAATGAAATTCCGCATGTAGTCTTGTAACCCAAATTGTAGATTCGTCTCCAATTTTCGTGTAAATCGGTTAAGAAAACGGCGTTGAATAAAATAACGAACACTAGGGTCCTTTTTCCGCCTGGTATTTAAGAGTATACCACATGTTTCTGGCGCTCGGTATATACCCCACACTCGCGTTAGGCGTATGCGAAAAAGTTTCGGGGAGGCCACTCTCACTGTTTTATAACACTATCAGTTCCATATCCTTCTAAATGAAAAGAGCACTGAAATAATTTCGCTTTAACCTATGGTGAAAGCTAACTATCACTCATCGTGATTATCAACTTTCAAATGAGAGACAGTTTCAATACATTCCTTGAACTTGTTTCATAGAGTTGAGTTTTATAAAATTAGATTCAAATGAAGACCTATAATCTCATATTTGAAACTGCGTTAGGCTTATTTGTTATTTATATATAGGGTGCCCATTTAAATCCCTTAGACCCCCCTTAACTTCAGAACGACGACAACTATAGTCATAAAAGTGTTGTCTAGGTATAATAAAATGGTTATTCGCAATGCGATGCGACTACTTACAACGTCACCTGGTGGTAAACTCCGGAGTTAGCGCTACTATCTCGAAAACGGTACAAGGTAGGGTAAATATCGATTACAAAGTAGCACAGCGTTGCCGATTTAGTACAAAAAGACACCTTTTGCACATTAATGCTAAGAGAAAAACTCTCAAAATGCACATTTGTTTGTTCTCGATTTCCGAAACTGTGACATCACAAAATGTGTTAAAAAGAGGAAAAACAACGATTTATCACTAGATAAATTTATTTTCGGTATTCTAGTTCAAACTGCACTCTATCATCTACAATGCAGATTTGGACCTTTGTTTGAATTTCACTATGCACACTTTTTAGCATATCAACTGATGCACTAGCACAAGCAACGGTAATGCGTCATCGAAAGTCCCACAATGTTGGTGGAAATGTTGCATACACCTGCAGTTTGAGTTATCCCCATAGGGAAAAGTATAATTGGGGTCATTTTTTTGTCTGAAAAATACCATTTTCTCCTTTTGTCCATGTCTTGCGACGTCACAATTGAGGAAAATGCAATCGCATTTGAATTTAAGCATTCTGTTCTTGGTATTAATGTGCACAAGGTATTTTTTGTACTAAATCGATAACACTCTATAACTTTGTAACTGACATTTGCACCCTATCTTGTACCGCTTTTGAGATAGGAAAGCCAACTCTGGAGTTTTCCGCCAGATGGCGCTGTAAACGGTCTCATCGCGTAGAACAAAGCCGTTTTACTATAAATAGATACTGCTTTTATGACTATAGCTGCCGTTGTTCTGAAGTTAAGGGTGTGTATGTAAGGGATTTAAGTGGGCACTCTGTATATTTGTGAATTATATATGCATAGAATGAGTATCCCTGAAACAGGAATGACGCTAGAGTTTGCCCGACGGGGGGGGGCCCGGTTTCCCCGCCAGGGGGACTGCTCTACGGAGGGGGACGTGTGTAATGAAATAGGTTTCCAATTTTCTCCAGATTATTATTTATCAAGTAAATTTTAATACCCTGTACAAAAATTTTCCCCGAAGGGGGGGGGTCCAGCCCCCCGGTTCTCCCTCTTTTATCAATTTTAATCGTTATGTTTTGCGTATTCCGCCATTATCAACATTAATTTCCAGTACCTCTAACTGGATATCGCCGCATACCCCCAGGGTCACGCGTAATACAGGTTAGGAATATTTATTAAAGAACATTAAATTCTCTTTAAAATAAAACCGTTTTGCCAATGCGTTTTAGTCCTGCGTGAAATTTTAAAAGAAAAAAAAACGCTCAAGAGTTATTACTCAAACAATATTATTAACTTTTAATTTATAGATTTAACAAATCGTTTTATTCAATCAGATTCGAGCTAATCAGCAAGATAATATGATTATTTGAATTACCTTTATAAAAGCACTTGTTTAACTTCAGAAACTATAAAAACCGCCTAGTGTATATTCTCGTTCATAGATGGCGATGCGACGCTAATATTTTTTATCTATAAAGAAGAAAGAAGGGAAGTGATGCATTGAAATAGCATCGTTTTTCGCACAGTATTTGTTTTTGATTCGTGTTTATCAGTCTCGCGAGTATTTATTTCTTGTTATCATATATAAATTGAGTTTATCTGCAGATAGCGAGCTTGTTTCAAACTAATCCTTTCTACTGAAACCTGAGAGCTCACTCGAATCACTGAGGCTTTCAGTGCTAGCGAATTATGGGTATTATGCATTTTTCCTGTACAGCTGATTCGGCTGTTTTTACTTTATCGTGTACTGGCTGGTACCCGGAGTTGCTCGGGATCCATATTTTTTGCATATGCCCGCCCCTTTTTTTCCTACAAATATTCTCACTAACATTCCCAACAAACGTGAATCTCTTTTGAATCCTTTCTTGTTGAATTAAAACTTTGAATTCTAGCTTTTTATTACCTTACAACAGTATGGTTCGAATGAAAACACGAGAATTTTCGAAAAAGAAAATTTATTTGAAACTTTTAAACAATATACTGTATAACTAATACAACTTTGCAAAATGTGAATAAAAATATACTTTGAAAAAGAAAACATCAAAAGACAAGAGAGAGAGAGAGAGAGAAAATGTAAGAAAACTATTTTTTTTCCTGATGTTTATTAATTAAAACACCGGAAGCAATTGAAAGGAGAATATATGCAGAAAATTTGAGAAAATAGACATCCATTTAACATTTAATAAGTGAAAATCTAATTCGAATTTTTTTAAAAAAAATACGCCGTTAGCTACCTATCGTGCTATCCATCACTATGCCCCGGTAAGACAAATGGTCTGGACGTGCATAAAAAACAAAAAACATACAAACATTTGTGCACAGAAAAATAAGCTCCTTTATATAGAGAGACGAAGAAAAAAGAAGGAGTTTTGCAAGCGTAGGGGAAAAAAGATGAAAAAATTCCGGTCTGCATATTTTGATGAATCTCCACGTTTTATCCCTCCCTGAATCTGGAAAGTACATTTTTGCAAAAATAAATGTCTGTCATAACTAGAAGTTCTAGACAAATAAAATTCGTCTGGAATATGTGGTTTCTGTGGATATGTATATGTGGAGATCTGTATCTAGTTTTGGACAAAATCGTCCAATTTTTTTTTTCTTTGCAACAGTCTTTACGTTCATGTGCATGTGAGCATGATGAATGGAAAGGGCAATGAGACAGATGAATGAAATTAGGCATGTGGTTTTATCACTAAAATTGCAGATTTTTTTTCAATTTTTGGATTAAATCATTCAACTTTCTGCCGGTCTGTCTGTTTGTGGGCATGCGAAACAGATTAATTCAAAAATGCAATCAATTTCATTTTGTGATCTTCACACCTAAATTGTAGATCTGCATCATATTTCCGATCAAATTTATTTGAGGATACAAACTGTCTCTCTGTTTATCTGCCTTCACATCTCAAATGACAATGAGAAAATTGCTGAACATATCCCAGAGATCGCAAGTACATCAGAAGACTGATCAACAGTGGCGAATCCAGGATTTGGTTCGGGGGGGGGCGCGCCCGGAGGTCATAAAAATTTTGTATCGCAGTGACGAATGTCAAACCTCATGGCTTATGTAAATCAAAACAATTTAACTTTACAGGCTTTCCTTTCCTGACAATAAGAATAATAAAGAACACTACAATACTTTCGATAATTTAATAAAAAATACAATGAAATAGCTGGCCAAAAAATGTTTTCGACCGCGCCAACGCTATATGTGCAAGTGGAATGACTAGAAAAGTAGGAAAATTTTCGAGCCTGTCAAGTCAGAAAACAAAGTTGTCACGATTTTATTACTATTCTTTTTAAATGAAAATTAAGATCAAACAGTTGTAGTGATTTTAAATTAAATCAAGAATTTTGGTTCAGCTCTGGGGGGGAAGATCTGCAGCCCGATAGCCCCTCCCCTGGATTCGCCTCTGCTGATCAACAACTAATACTCCCAAGGCTTACTGTCCTACCACACTGACATGGCAACAGAGCGAAACCGAATGGTCGACCATTATGCAAATCCAACAATACAAGTTTGAGATACTCCTCTCTCCTTTCTTCTTCTACTATTTATTTATTTATTTTTTCTTCTTATTAAGCAACAGTAAACTATTTTGATTTCTTAAATTAATATGGCACTTCCAAGTTTGCTGTGTAACTCTGTTTACACTGCCACTTTTTTCCAACAATAGCAGTGTTCGGAGGTTAAGAACCCAGAGTTCAAGCATTCCGTTAACCCATGTCACCATTGCCATCATATCTCAAAAACGCGACGAACTAGTTTAATAAAATTTAGTATGTCGTCTTGACACGAAAATTTTAATTCTTTGTCACGCATTTAATTAAAAAAAATTCTAAATTAAATTTTAAAATTCGGGCTTCGAGGTGCATTGAGTCACCATTATGACTACCTGTGTGCCAAATTTCAAGGCTGTAAGTGCGATAGATTTATCTGGGCATCGCGCGAACGCACACACACACACTTTTATACACAATATGATCAAAAGTATTCGGGTCGGATTTTCACATTTTTTAGAATTTCTCCGGAAAGGCTAGACCAACTAACTGCCTTTGATCTTAAACCGTGTGAAGAATAGGCTCTAACTTGCATTTTACAGTGAAGATTCTGCCAAGAGTGCATTTAGGGGACCGAACAGAAATTTATGAAAAAGAAAAAAACCTGGGTTCACATTGTTCCACAGAAAGCTGATAATTGTTTACAAATTTCGTCGATGGTTTTGCTTACATGAATTTTCGTAAAAACAACATGTATATTCTGGAAGATATAAAGGCTTTCTTAAAAAATCCCAAATTTTATCTTATGTTTTTTGCTTAAAACATGCAAAGTTTTCCACGAAATAATACGAAACTTACATAACTTACATAATACTTGACAATATGTTGGGGAGGTATTTCATTAAGATTTGAAGTTAGTACTACGAATATTAGAGGAAATATGAGTATTTGTTGTAAATAATTTTTTAATGCGCATGTGCGAGACATAGCGTAATTTTTCTTTCACAACTTCAAAGCCAAATATATAGGAAAACTTATATATAAAAATTCCAGTCGAATACCATTAAGATTTAGAAAGATATCAGCATTGCATTTAATAGAATTTCTGCTTCTTGAAAATCAGGGTTTTTCCACAAATTGATAGCTTTTTAGCTTGAATCTCAGATAATAAACGTCGAACTGCTATTTAAATTATGAATTTTATTTATAAGTATACCTATAAATAAAATTCCTATAAATAATATAGATGGTATTCATCATATTAAATATTGATTAAATTCTATAAAATTATTCGAAATTTCAAGTTTAAAAAATATCAATTTGTGAAAAAACCCTAAGAGCCCTTCCCTCTTAGAGGGAAGCAGAAATTCTGCTCACTACAATGCCGATGTCTTTCTAAATCTTAATGGTATTCGATTGGAATATTTATGTAAGTTGCACTAAATATCTGGGTTTGAAGTTGTAAAAGAAAAATTGCGCTGTATCTCGCACATGCGCAGTAAAAGATTATTTACTACAAATACTCATGTTTCCTCTAATATTCATAGTATTAACTTCAAATTTAATGGAATACTTCTCTAACATATTGTCAAGTATTCTGTGAGTTTCTTATTATCTGGTGGAAAACTCTGTATGTTATGAGCAAAAACATTTGGGATTTTTTTGAGAAAACCTTTATAACTTCCAGAATATATTTGCTATTTTTACGAAAAAGCGTATAATCATTGTACATATTAAGCAAAACTATTGATGGAATTTGTCAATCATTATCAGCTTTTGTGGAAAGGGGTGAGCCAAGATTTTTTTTTCTTCATCAATTTTCGGTCGGTTCCCTAAATGCCCTAGTGACCAAATCGTCATTGTAAAATGTGAGTTAAGAGTCTATTCTGTAGATGGTCGTTCAAGGGCAGGTGGTCTAGCTTTTCTAGAGAGAAATTCTAAAAAATGTGAAAATTCGAAAGTGTTCATACAGTTTTGATCATATAGTGTAAGTATACATTAATACAGTTTTAACCAGTTTTCCGTAAATGCCCAATACAAATATTTCTGTGACTTATTTCTGGCGAGTTGTCCAACAAAATGAATTTTAACAAATTAAGTGTACAATAAATCCATTTAAAATTTTAGTATTATCTCTAAAAATTGAGTTGAAACATTGGTTCTGAATTGAAGTATCGCAAAATTGCACAACATTTTTAAAGAATTCAAATAATTGTGGTATAATGAGCAATGATGGTATACATACAAGATTCCCCTATAAATGTTCTTTTAAATTTCAGCAAATGCTCGAATACCTCTCTTCCTTTCAATCAAAAAGACAACATTATGTGCTTTGGAAGTAGCCAAAAAATCACATTAAAATGGCATTAGCTAAGTAATAGTACTTTTGGTCCTATTTTGCGGATGGGAATACACAAAAAGTAATAGAGTTTATGTTACGCTTCCATATGGAACAAATTTTTCACTGCTTGAGTAAACACAAACAGGATATGATTTCGCTTGTTATTTAAAATCTTGAATTAATAACAATAATAGTTTTCACATTTTATGCTATAAAAAATCTTCCCTTTTCATAAGTAATTTGCATAGCTACTCCAGAATGAAATAACTGAATAAATAATAAACAGATAACCATCTTTTCGAACTTTATTAATGCGAGCACGAAATCGTTATTTGCAAACGATGAACTAAAACTGCCACTGCCATATAGCAGTCTCTTATTTATTTATTTTTTCAATTTTCTGCTTTTCTTCGAATGCCGAATTTTATGATTTCTACGAATAAAGAATATGATTTTTTTTATTCTGAGTTGTGAGTTTTTCTTGGAAAACAAAGGTGAAGGACAAGTATCAAGAAATTTCCATTCGAAGCAATAAGGCTACATTAGTTCCAACTATATAAAAAATATGGGGGAGTTAAAAAGTTGTCTGATTGTACCAGGGTTGCCATATTGGCCTTTTTAAGGCGAAATTCTGGAAATTTGGCCATTTTTCAAAGCCCTTGGCCTTAGGAATTTCCATTTGGCTTTAAATTCGTTTTTGGCCTTTTATTGGCTTTATTTTTGCTTATGACTTTTAGAACGATTCTTAATTTATAATTGTACTATTTTTTCAATAAACTTTTTATATGACACTTTTTAAATGGCCCACAGTGAGCTATGAAACGAAGTAGTTCCAGGATAAGAAAGGTTTATGTCCCCTTTCTTCAAACTGTTTTAGTCAGAATGCCTCTAAGAGAAGCTATGCTCGTCTCTGTACAAGCATATAAGAACCATTTTCTATGATTTTATTTGTTTCTTTTTATGGTCGAATTCTTTTACGAAAACTTCAGCATAAAAGCATGAAATATTAATATTATTATTATAATCACATTGAAAAATAATATAGAACATTGTTATTAAAAGGAGTTGATATATTTCGCTCGAACATTTCATTCTGAACCGGCAAGAACAGAATTTCTTCTCTCTTTTTTTCTGCAAAGCCGCGTATGTAGATGTTTTTTAAAAAATTCTTTAAATTTTAGTTTCATAAAAGAGTATTAAACATATGTCAATCTAGCGGGATTCCTTTTAATGAAGGGTAGTCATTTTCTTATAACAAATAAGGGGGAAATGAGCCAAAACAGGACAAATTTGGCCTGTTTTGGTCTTATTTTAAAGACGGTTTGGCCTTATTTTGCTATTTTGATCTGGCAACCCTGGATCGTACTGTATGCCCCAATATCTTCATGATTGTTCCTGTTTTAAAGTCTATACCGATGTCTTATCTTGTAGGGCGATATGTACATCCTGAATATTTTCAAAAGAACCGACGACAGATTATTGCAATTTTTATTGTAAAAAATAAAATGAAAGAATAAAATAAAATAAATCTTTTGTAGTATTTTCTATTTAGTATTAAAATATTTTACTTAAACTTTATAACAATCTTATTAATCACTTATTACAAAATGATCACATCTTCCAAACCATCTATTCATATTTAGTTTCGTTTTTTACTCATGAGATCTTAATTGGGCATCTGTTCTTGGATTCTCACGTTTGGAACTCTTAAGATTTATTGGAAGTACAGGATATTTGAAATACCTTGTCTGTGTGATTTCAATATAATTTTTTTTTAATAAATTGATAAACAGACACAATACATAAGCTAATAATCAAATGAATTTTTTCCATCTCTTTTATGACCTTCGAAATATTTGTTATTACTGAATTGAATTCTTACCAAATATTTTTTTGACAATAATTCAATTTAGTTCCAATTACCAGAAAAATAAGTATAATCCTTTAAAGCGCTTATAATGCCACATATCCAAAATATACATTAAATCATTTTATGTTTAATGCGTTTGCAAAACTTGCAGATGCTCATGTATTGGTCATAAAATCACCAAATAGTTTTGTAGTACGGAAATGTTTTTAATTGCTTTGAAAAAAAACAAGTTTTATACCTTTCCGCCTTTTTTAAAAAATTACAAAAAAAAAAAAACAGTTTTCCATATTCCATGTTACAAGCCGAGCACTGTAATCTGTTGGCTATTTTTGTTCCGAAAAATTTCTGATTATGAAATGCTTTTTTTCTTCTTCCACGGTTCGTTATCTTAGGAACCGCAATTAAGGCTGACATGGCAGACACTAGATCACTGTTCTGGATCGCCGGCAAACAGCCAAAATGAGATAATTGCAGTTTATGTTTCGCATCAACAAGTCAATCAGTTCTTTTTTTAAAGAAAGACGACGTAAACTTACCTTAAAAAGACGTCGGAACTTAATCTCGTTATCTTTCCTATTTTTTCCCGCCAGAAAAAGATTATTCGAGTTCTTTTTACGTTTTCTTGCTTCGTTTTAGCCGCTACGAATCTCCTGTTTTTTCTCTTTCATTTTCCCTCCACGCGCAATAAACAAACCAGAACAGATGATAGTTGGGCTATAATATTTACATTTAACGAAGTGGAAAGCGAAAAATAAATGGAATGTTTTTTTCTATAGGTTTTTTTATTTAACCAAAAACTTAATAAAACGGCATTATGTGTTGGAAACGCTGCATATTTTTTTTCTTTCATCTATTTATAAAAATTGGAGCAATGAAGTAATAGTAAAACTTTGACAGAAATAAAAACAAAATTAAATTTAAGTTGTTGTTGGAATTTTCATACAAATGAAGCATATCCCATTCAATTTGTGTAAAATTTTTGAGTAAAATATGAAGTGTTCAGTGTTAAAGTGGATCAAGTCCATGTTTGCCCATTTTCGCACTAATATGACGTGCTATATTTTCTGTGTAATATTGATTCAAGTCCGTAGTTCAATTTATATCCACCAGGGAGGAAGAACAAGTAGAATTTTACTGTTATTTTAAATGCAGCTAAACAAGTTTGAGCTTTGTTTTCTTGGAAATGGATCTCATGGACTTGGTCCGCTTCAACCGTAGCTCAGAATTCACACATTCAAACAACCGGCGGGAGAATGAAATGAACGAAGCATGCGTCAGCAGAAATGATAAATCCATAACTACTGGACGTGACGTCACAGTCCACAATAAATTTTTCACAGCGGCCTTATTTCGAGACGGCTGTGCTTCAACTCTGGCCTTCCATATAGGATGGAACCTCGCTTTACGAGCACCTCTCATAACGAGTAATTCGCATAACGAGCAAAATAAATTTCAAAAAGATGACTCGCCTTAATGACGTTTCGCATAACGACTGACCAGGAGAGGAGAAGTCCGGTAGTCAACGAGATTGTGTCTTTGTCCAAGATCATCGGACTGAAGGTGGTTAACAATGATATCGATGAGCATGTGGAAGAGCACAGCCAAGAGATGACCACAGAAGAGCTGATAGAATTGCATTATAGTTTACAGAAAGAAGTTGTGGATGAGAGTTTGTTGTAGAAGGAAGAGGTGTCAGCAATGCAACAAGATTATGGAACTGGAGGTGGATGACAACAGTATCGATGAGCTTGTGGAAGAGCACAGCCAAGAGCTGAGCAACGACGAGCTCATGGCGTTGCATTGTAGGTTACAGCGAGAAGTTGTGGAGGAGAGTTTGTTGTAGGAGGAAGAAGTGACAGCTATTCAACAATCTTCTGACGCAATAAGAAAAAGGCTGAAAGCATGGGAAACTGTTGCAGCGTGCATTGAGAAGCATCATCAGGGGTTTAGTGAAGCCGGCACGCACCAGAACGTCGTTCCGACACTGCTTTCTAATATTTTTACTAGCCGGAAGGCACTGCTTTTTTTACGAGAAATAAATAAAAAAAAATGGTGAGATAATCCCTAAAACAGTGCCATTCTTTGTCTAATCTTTTCCCTTACGAAAATATGATGGGTATTTCAAATTAATGATAAGTAATAAGCCAGTGGGTGGTGGGAAGGGGTTAAAAGCATTAAGGTTGGGCGCATTTAAAAGTATTTTATGTTTTGATTCAACAATCGGATGAAAATTTCTGTATTGCTTATAGATGTCATGATTTTACTTTGAGATTACTTAATTTTGGTACAACTTGAAATCAGCATAAATTTTTTAAAAATTATTCTTTACCATCTTCATTACATACATGCTTCGAACTACAGTACCAACTAGGTCAATATGTTTGGGGAAAAAATAATAACTAAAAAATATGCATTGTTTCAGTGTTGGTGCTTTATTATTTCGCGATTTTAACACCTTGATAAAATAACTGCGCATTTCCCGAAATGTAAAAAATAAATAAATAAATAAAAAAAACATTTTATGGTGAAATGATCCCCTACTAACCCTCCCTATCACTCACTCCATTTTTCTCCACCCCCAACAATATCATCCAGGTTAAAGCGTTCTGGCACTGCTTAATTTACGACTACACCACTGAGCACGTCCTATTAAGGCAGTGGCTATGCGCGCTGCAAATTTATTTAATGATAATGCTGCTACACATTTTGGCCAAATTTTGAAGCGCTGGCAAAAACATATGTCTCTAACAGCTTTCAAGTAAAAAAGAATTAGGTATGTGTCATAAAAAATAAACTAATTATTTAGATTTTTTTTCTACAAATCGAATTTGCATACCAGGTTGGTTCATTCCGTGATAGAAGAAAAGATGGAGAAGACTCACGCTTCTGCACAATGTTATAAATAATTTTCTTTGAATAGACGTTATTCACAAATTTTTTAAATTATTTTTTTTCGGCATAGAACACAATATCGTATTTTACATTAATTTATGAGGCAAAAATTGTTTCGTTTAACGAGTGTTTCGTGTTGCGAGTAAGATTTTGGAAAGAATTATGCTCATTAAGCGAGGTTCTAATGTAAATCTTTTATTTCTCGTCTAAATATGAAGTCTGTACATTTAAGCAAAAATAAAAATGCTGCTGGAATTTCAAGCAAACGATTTCATTTTAAAATTTTGATGGATGTTTCTATAAAAAAAGAACACTTTTAGAATAAAAGAGCGCTACGATCTAATAACAATTTCATTAGTGCTCTTTTTCAGAACATGACTTAATATCGAGTCTAATAATTGCAGTGGAATTTTAGGTAAAAAAAAACTTCAGTTCTAACTATTATTTCATTTCCCCCATAAAACCTGTCTAGGAGAATCCTGTGGCATTTGATAAAATAATATATTAACTTAAATTGTGTTTTACTCGTCACCATAGCAATTATCTTTAAATCTGCGGAGTTTTATACTAACACTGTGAAAAAGGCCGATAACCCTGGTATTTTTGTTTCTGTTATACTTAATATGTATGATAACATAAACTAAATTAAATACAAGGAAATAGTGTTAAAACAGAATATGCAGTCGATGTTTTTGAGAAGAGTGGAACTGAAGTTTTTGGTAGGTTGTATCAACGAACAAGATTGAAAATAAGTAAAAAAAATAAAAAAAAAACATTTGAGAAACTTCTTTTTCAGAAAGAAAAATATATTTACACACATACTTCGTCATGATTAATTATATTTTTATTTACTTACTAGCAGTACCCTCACGGCGTTGCCCGTGACATTATGAATTTCAACAAAATTTTTTTAAAAAGCCCACAATCTTCAGCTTCAGGTTTAAACTTTGAAGCCACATTACGTAAATAGCTCCTTGAGGTCAAATTTCAATTTTTTTTTAGTTTCAGTGAAAGTACACGCAGAATAAACATGTCTTCTGTAACTAAAGATATCAACTTTTAAGCTCGACTATCAAAAAGTATAAAAACAAACAAATTAAAAGCATGATTTGTCACCGCGACGACGGATGGTACGATCATACTGCAAAATCTCGCTAAAAACAAATGGATTATGACGTCAAAAGGTTTCGACGAAATGTATGCTGGGAATAAAACACCGTGACCTTGGTTACGAAGAATCACTGAACGAATAATGGAGCGAAAATATTTTAACACTTCAGAAAAAAATTAATTAAAATTCAACCATAAAAGATATTTTAACCGTTTTTAATATAAATGAAGGAGAAATATTCCAGTTATTTCCTTAAAAAATGAAAATGATAGCGTCATTAGAACGTCGGATGCAAGAAATTAAGAATTCAAATTTAAAAATATTAGCAAAAAGTGATTATTATTTAAAAATTTCTCAAAATTCAGCAAATTAAGTCAAAACAAACATCATCAGAACGAAAATTGTTTGTTATATCCTATGGTGCATAGATTGTTTTTCAACGATCATTAAAAAAGATACTACAGCCACAAACGTGTCGAAAATTACTCAAAACAACATAAAACATTAAATAAAAATTTTTCCAGATTAACTTTTAAAATTCCGGCTTCGAGGTGCATTCGGTCACCAATACGTCTACCTGTATGCCAAATTTCATGGCTGCAAGTGCGATAGATTCGTCTGGACATCGCACACACAGACACAGACACACGCAAACATTGCCTTTTATAAGTATAGATTTCATATCATAAAAATACCGTTTTACATAATAGTATAAATTTGAAACGATTGAATTTCTAAATTGCACGAACGTTACTGTACAAAAAGATTAATGTAATTTAGAAATGTTCTAAGCAAATTGGAACTGCAATCACGTTTACAATATACCTCAATTTTTCCTTTCTGAATGTTTAGGAAGTTTTTTCCGCATGATATTCATTGAGGTTTAATTTCCTTCACGTTGTTACGAAAATCGTCCGGTAGGTGCACGGGAATGCAGTCCAACAAGCAGAATAAGAAAAAATGACGCTTTATTCCATGAATATTCCAGAAAAACACATAGCACAGGTAATAAAACTAGACAGCATTTTTATAAAATAATTACACATCAAACAGCTGCTCACTAATAAATATCAGTAACAAAAAATATTATAAAAGCTTTCTTAAAACGGTGCGATTCTTGTCATCCAGGTTAGAGCGTTCCGGCTCTGCTTACTTTGCGATTACAGCATTGGTTTGAAAAAACAACGCCTGAACAGCTACTATGTTCTTGATTTAAATCGAAAATTTAAATTAATCAAAAATCTGATTGATAATTAAGCTTGAAAACACTGTCACCTAGAAAATTGTATTGTGATCTGGAGCAATGGTGTGCAAACCGTGGGTCGTGACCCCTTTAGGGTCGAAAATTTTTGTGGGTCGCTAAAGTCAAAGAAATTTATTTGAAAGTAAAAAATATTAGGTATTTGTTCAAAAACAGTGGTTGCGAGACAATTTTACACAAAGTGAGGGAGTCGGAAATGAAAAAGTTAGCGTACCACTGATCTAGAGTACATAACTGTAGAAAATTTCGGAACAATATTGTGAAGTGAGTAAAAAATCATAAAATTTCCTCTCTACAAATATGAATAAAATCAAGATAAATACAGAGGCTCTTCGCACTTTTTTAGACGATATTTTTTCGCTGTAGGAAAAAGTCGTCTGCATAGAAAAATTTATTTTTACAACAGTTGTGACAATGACATTTTGTCTCGCCCTCCTGCCGGTGGGTGGCGCTGCAAAGACCTTTGATTTTCCGGAGAAGAACCAGAGACAGTGTGACTTGAGCCTTGGTGCGAGAAGGCTGGCTGGTTTTCCTCTCACGGGACGAACAAATCTCGCCATGCTTAGCGAGTTGTATATATGTATATATTAGTAATATTAGTTAACGTATATGTAATATTAGTTAACCCAGAATAAGTCGATGTGTGAAGAGATAAATTTCATTTAATTCAACTTTGCCCAACGTTATTTTAACCGTCATTTTCACTTCTTGTGAGCTAGCCGGATAATGACGGCCAAACAGTTACATTTTTGAAACAATAAGTTATCATCTCCTAACTAAATTTTTTGTTTACCTGCAAAATGGGGCTTTTAAAGGAGCGATGGATGGAAGGTTATGTTTTCCCTTTCTACGAAGAGAGTTATTTTTAGTTATTCAAAAACGCCGTGAAAGCCATGACTTTTTGGATATCTTAAGTCGCGATAGGTAAAATTATTAACAAGAAAGGAAAAAATCCTCAAATGCTGATTTCAAGCGGTAAAATTGCTCCAAATACATATGCAAGGAAAAATCGCAGTTCTTCGAATATTTAAAAGGTGAGATCTTCAATGTTAAAAGAAAATCCTCGAAGTCAAAGGTTTGTTGCAAATCCATTAACATTTTCAGTATCAACTGTAAACGAAATTATTAACACTGATTTGAATCTTAAAAAGCTCAAAAAATACAATATTCATCGTCTTTCTCCACGTCATATCGCTGAACGCAGAACCCGCTGCAGAAATCTTTATAAAAAACATTTATCCGGAGAAAAATGGAAAAATATTGTAACAGCAGATAATGCTTGGGTCTTTTTAAATGACTGTAAGAATAAAAAATCAATGTATCGTCATTAAAGAGGAGAAAAAATCTTAAAACACGGTTTAAAGAATTTAAAGAAAGTTTTTTTAGAGATTTATGATTGTCGCTGGTTTTTAATATAATGGCAAAATAAAAGTAAAGAGAGTGGAGTGAAAGGTTAAGATCAACTCCACATACTATCAGGAACATATTTTACCCCCAATCTTCAAATATGAAGTACCATCATACCCACAATGCCATCAATCAGTAGAACTGCATCAAGACAAAGAAGCGGCCACACGTCACAATCCACTTTCAATTTCCTGGAAAAAAATAGGACAACAAATGGGTATTAAGACTGTTCTCTTCACTGATATTCCTGCTAAATCTCCTGATGCATTCATCTATGGACTTTTGCGCCTTTGAACTTTTTAAACGCACATTATGCAAATGTCAACCTGCAACCCTTTGTGGACTTTGGATGTTTAGAATGTTTAGAGGTTTTGTGGCACAAGAGCCATTACTTTGGCTATGCAGCCCCAAACGAAAGTGAAAGTGATCTCAATGTAAACCAGCGGGAGTGACTTCCCCTAAACTTTATCGTATACTTCTCAAACATTTGTCATTTCCCTTCCCCCTGCGTGGATAAAAAATTCGAACCTACTGTAATCCAGAATGCAATGACTATCAGAAGCTTTTTCATTGTAGATTATAGTGATAGTAAAATATTTAGGTGAAGAATCATATTGAAAGAGATGCGTATGTATTAAAACTTAGCAATATTTATTTTCTATCAAACTGTAGCCAGTGCAAGCTCCGTATGCGGAGGAGAAAATAGGAGAAGGTTACGCATGCGCAGATATTGCTTCCAGTACGCAAGTAAAACAAGGACAAAGTGAGGTAATCCTTCCACGTGCACAGAGATTGCTACCAGTACGCATGCGTATGGAGAATCGGATTAGAAAAATTAATTATGCAATTTGAGCGCCTTTTTCTCTACCGATTCAAACGAAATTTGGGCACAGATCTATAATTAATGTTAGCTACCATCATACCAATTTTTATTTATCTAAGCCGAAGGGTTTAGGAGATATAATTTTCAAAATTATGCGATTATGCAGTCCGACAGACAGTCAACCCTTCGTCGTATTTCGTCCAAACTTTGATACGGACCTACATTCATGGCGATAAAACTGTGTACCAAATGTTATCTATCTAGCTATTCAAGTTTTTGAGTTATAGAGTTTACATGAACGCAGACAGACAAAAAGCCATCTTCCCGTAGACGGATTTTATCCAAAATTTGATAGAAACCTACAAATTATGAGTAACGATCACATACCCAATTTCATCCCTATATCTCTAATAGTTTTCGAGTTATCGTGTTCACAGACAGACAAAATTCCAAAATTGTGTTTTTCGGACTCGGGAGGTCTAAAACGTGGAGATTCGTCAAACTCTCGAGTTCGAATTTTTTAACGATTACAATACTTTCTCTTTGTATACTTCGTATTCGAGAAAGTAAAAATCAATGAGGACTTTGGAAAGCTGTTCAAGAGGAATGGGAAAAAATACCTCTAAATATTACAAAAGGCTTATTGTTATGAAAGTTACGATGTAGAAAGTTTATTAAAATTAATAGTTATCAAACTGAACATTAACAGAGTGCAATAACTTAATAAAAACCGCGAACTTAAAAAATGATAAAATAAAAACCGCGAGTTTTAGTCCGTTTTGAAGCAACACGAGGGCTATATTTTGGGACGGACCTCGTAATTTTGAACCGTGGTCAGATGATGAGGACGCCACTTGATAAAAACTGGGAACACTGTGTAATAAAACGCAAAAATATAAAAATATTGCAATTGTCCGCAACAAATTTCCAGCTATCATTTTCCTGCATTAAACGTTGGTGAAAAGACGTGGTGCTTGGGATATGAAGTTACCGATAATTTCAAAAATGCAACATAATTGAAATGCTGACGATTCAAACCATCGAAATGATTGGTCTTTATCAGTTGTTTTTTTCACAATGTAAAAACATTAGCAATAAGCCTTCTTATGGCCAATAGTAAAGGTTTTTCGAATTAAAAATAAGTGTGTGGGTACAACTGAAAGCAATTAATAATACCACTAGCGAAAGTCCAGTTTCAGAAAACACAAGCGATAAAACTACTCGATTTTGAAAGAAATTTGTAAAAGATTTAAACTTATATTTCAGTATATTATTTATGTACAGTAAAATGCCAAATTAAATTAGGTCACAGATGGACAGATCGACCTAATTCCTAAAATAGATTTTTCGGATTTAGGGAGATCTAAAAGTGTGGAGATTCATCTAAATCTAGCGATGAAATTTTTGACGGTTAAAATACTTTCTCTGTTTCGAGTTTTAGAAAGTAAAAAGAAAAAGAAAAGCTTGGTGATGGAGGTAGTGGGACAAGATATAAATTTCATTCAATTCTTAATAGCAAAATCTGGGAACCTATCAAGTTTCACTTATCAGAAGTAAAATCGATCGCATGTTATTTCAGAATTTATGTTCAGCACAGACTATTGAAAAAATAATATCAGAAGTGAATGCTATGAATTGCATCATAAAAATAGGGAGAAATTATTTAAAAGTTATTTTTTAAATTGTTAATTTGCAGACATTATTGCAAGAAGGAGCCATTATACTATAATTAGAAAATCACCCGTCGTGGTATGACGGGTGCAAATTACCTCTTCATTCGAGAGATTCCCCGTCAAATTTGACGTGTTTAAATACACTCATGTCCATAAATTAAGGATAATTCAGAATCACACAGAAATTGAACTCTAAAATAAAAATTTCACCTGTAGAATTATCACACACATCTTGAAGAAGAATATGCAAATTACAGGAAACCACCAGATGGCGCGGATAGTACGTCACAATGACGAGAGTGTAAGAGAGGGGTATATAAGGAATGGTGGCAAAGAAGTAAAATTGTTCACAAGCGCTTTAAAAGCCTTTCAGTGCAATAACCGCATAGTTATGGCACAAAGGAAGCATTTGGATGATTTTTTACGTGGTAGAATTATCGGACGACTGGAATGTGGACGTACCCAGCTGGAAGTATTCGAGGAACTTGGAATCGCCCAGTGTCATCTCCAGGCTTTGGCAACGATTCCGAAAGATGATGGTAATGTGAGTAGATGTTACAGCACAGGTTACCCCCGAGTTACAACGCCGAATGAGGACCGGTATTTGGCAGTTACTGCCAGAAGAAACAGACGGAGCACAGCATCAGACCTGTCTCGTCAGCTCTGTTCAGCTACTGGTACGACAGTTTCAATGCAGACCATGTACAGACGCTTAGGGCGCATTGGTCTATATGCTCGTAGGCCTGTCAGATGTGTTCCACTTACCGCAACTCACTGTCGCCTGCGATTAGCCTGGAGTAGAGAGCATGCATTGTGGACACCGCAACAGTGGTCTTGTGTGATGTTTTCCGACGAGTCCAGGTTTAGTTTGCAGTCTGATTCTCGCCGCACTTTCATATGGAGAGCGCCAGGTACCCGTTACCACCAAGAGAACACCACTGAACGACACCGTTACGGTGGTGCAGGATGGCTCGTTTGGGGAGGAATTATTCTTGGTTCCAGAACTGACCTGCATGTTCAGAGTGTAACGATGACAGGCCACATCTATCGGGATGTCATTCTGGAACAACATGTACGTTTGTTTCGGGGCGCCATGGGTGCTGAATTTCTGTTTATGGATGACAACGCCCGTCCTCACGGTGCAAACATTGTAGACGAATGCCGTCAATCGGAGGATATCACCCGTATGGATTGGCCAGCATACTCACCGGACTTGAATCCAATAGAGCATGTGTGGGATATGCTTGGCCGACGAATTGCAGCCCGTCAACCCCCTCCCACCTGTCTACCGGAACTTCGGAGGGCATTGCTTGATGAGTGGTGTAATATTCCCCAAGATCAGATTGATAATTTGATACTCAGCATGCCTAGGCGTTGTAAGGCCTGTATTGCATCGTCCGGGAGACATACTCCGTATTAACCATCATACTAACCATGTTATACTGTTTTTTGTAAATAGGTTCTTTTTTGAAATTTGCTCCAGGGAGTAAAAATCGCAATTTTTATTAATTATGTCAAACATATAGCATCTGTTTTGCTCTTTACCTTTTGTTTAATAAATAGACTTTACTAATAAGTCAAATTTGTTTTGCTTCTGTCTCTTTCTTTGCCTGAACTTCATTATCCTTAATTTATGCACATGAGTGTAGATATATATGCGAGAGAAATGTCCCTAATAGCACAGAAAAAACGGCCAATATTTTAAGAATAATGTTGTGGAATATCTCACTCGTTATCCTGCATCATTCGGCGCGAATAATCCGGACGTTTGGCGGACAAATCTGTGATTGGTTGATGTTCCTTCGGTAACCCTTAAACCCAGAGGGGGTCACCTAGGGGGGTCACGAAACACTCGACGCCTCCTCCCAAAGAAGGCGCAAGAGTTGTAACGCATTCAGACGTCTCCCAGACTTCTGCTTATTTCCCCTCGCCAAATTATTTTCTACAAGAGGTGGTATTGAGGTCAATAGCACGGCTTGAAACGCTTTCATTCGTTTGATACTTAGAAACATTCGCTTCATGAAAAATGCGAATGTGATTCTAACATTAAAATGAGGAGATCGTTTATAGATTATACAAAATAATTTATTGAAATGAAATGAAAACTGAAGAACTATTTATGATTGCAAAGAATATGAAAAAATAAACAGAATCTACATTTTATAGCTTTTAGCAATTAAAGAAAACAAAGCGATTGAATTATCTGTTGAAGCAATGAACCGTTTTAATTTTACTGCGATGAAATGTATTGTTAAAAATACTATATAAACAAAATTCTAAAAAAATTGTCAAAATTAAGGAAAGAAAATGTACGACAATTAAATTAGTATCATTGAAAAGAATTTTTTTTTAAATTTTAAGACGGCATAAAAAATCTTTTTCTACAATAATATGAAACAAAATGCTAACTTTACTGATGAACTTTGCCGACTAAAAAAAGCAAATATTTTCATATTGCATATGCAAGTTTGCTCATTGAGAAGTGAAATACACATTTTCTATTAACCTTATTTTTAACTGAAAATTAGAAGATTGTATTGCATGCAAGATCAAAGAGCTTAGAAAATAGTGAGAGAACAGGACAAAGAACTCACTATGTATTTTAAAGAAAAGAGTAACATTAATTAATCCAAATGTTCATTATTTATGTTCGTTTGAGTATATCCATCTTCAATTTCGCAAGGTTCAGAATGAGACGAACAACTTTGAAACTTGAAGGTAGAACATTTCATAATGTAAATGCTGCTTTTGAAATATTTACTAAAAACAAGCATTTTTCACTGAATTTAGAAGTATTTGCAATTCAAACATATAAACATTCTTATTCTTCTGAAAAAAATTCTGAATAATATTCTACTATTTATCGATTCTTTAACTAATTATTTTTCTTTACTGGAAATGACAAAAAAAAAAAAGTTTCAAACACTGAAAATATAGAATAAATTTGTTCGTGAATCATAGTAAGTTTTCTAATTATTGTATCAATATTTCGTGATACATTTATATCTTCATTTTATTTCAGTACATTCACTTTACAGAGACAAAGTTTTAACGAGAGTATCATTATGTATAATATTTCCATAGAACACGAAAAATTTTAGAATTCTTTCCCTAATACAGTACAGTTGAAAAGAGATTTTACGAATTAGCAAGTAATTTTCTGTGATTATTAGAAAACGTTGTAATTATTGAGATAAGTATTTAAAAAATAATTATTATTCGAGAAAGTTACTGTGCTGTTGGACATACAAACTTCTCGTGGAAAAAGAAAACTAATGAAGCACAACAAAATAATAATAATAAATCGAAACTGACTGGTGCATATACGATTTTTTAAACTTTTGTTAACATGTGCTGTGATAATAATATTGTTGTCGTCTTCCTCGGATCCTTAAAAATAACCCTTGGATAATTTTTCAATTCCTGGAAATTATTTTAAAAAATCTCTTACTGTGATGGCTAATTGCAAAGTTTTTAGCTCAAATTCGTAACTCGAAAGTTTTCTCTGGTTCTTTCCTATTTCCTATTAAAATAATAAGATATGGTCTATATTCCTAGTATTTTGATTCATACGATGTCAAAAATAAAAATTTTATTCCTTCTGAATTATTTCCATTATTTAAGTATTTCTTATCTCGTGCCTTTAGTGATAATAAGCGAACAATTTTTAAAGGCTTTAATTCATCTAGAAGATCGTAGAAAGATTTTAAATGGATAAAGATATAAAACTGTTAGGTGATTAGAGAGAAAACTGCAGATTGGAAATCCAGTTTCTGCAGAGTCAGTTTCTCTTACAATTTAAGTTTTCCTATTATCTCCGTATTGTATGTTTCCAATCTCTTATAGGAATTTTTATTTTTCATATGATTAACAGAATTCCTTACTGTCCAATTCATAAATAATATTTACAGTTCTTCTAAAAATATTTCATTCAAAGTATTTCAAAAATTATTAATATGTATTATAATTAATTATTAATATTTATAAAATTATTAATATTTAAAATCATAATTCTTATTTATTATTATTAATATAATAACCTTTGAAAGACTATTCCTACAATAAAAGAACGAGAATACATAAAAGTTCTCATTCTGGTATTATAAATTAAATCAATAGAAATCCAAACAAGTGTAAAAGCGCAAAGAAATCAATGATAAAGAAAAGGAAGTTTTATAAATATGGTTAATTAGAAACAAAGCCTAAAATTATAATCTAATCTTTCAATTAATCTAATAGATCAGCTGTAAAAGGTTTATTTCGGGACATACTTGGTAATTTTGAACTGCGTTTGCATAACGAAGAGGACACCTGAGCTGGCACCTCCTTCTCCAAACTTCCGCGCCCCACCCGCATAAGGACGTCTGACTCCGACATACTTAACGTGTGCCAGGCCTAAAAATACGGCTATAGTTAGTGAATCGGAATTCGAACCTGGATCCCAAAGGCTGCGAAGCTGAGATCTTACTACTAGGCTACTGTGACCTTTTGAAAGAGAATAAAAAGAATAATGTAATAATTAAAAATCATACATATTTACGGTCTTAATCAGAATTTTGGATAAATCGGTAATATTTACAGTTTTTATATTGCTTTTTGATGGTTATATTAAATAATTTAACATTCTTTTTTAAAATTGGTTTGGGAAAAACACATTAAACTGGTGAGGAGGATGTTGTTGCGCTTAAAATGTAAGTTTAGTGTACATACGTAAGTTTAGATACATATCAAAATATCTATAAGTTCAGATAGCCTTAAAAATTTTAGTTTTTAGGAACTTATTCACCACAATCTTTTTGAATCGACAATTTGAAAAAAAAAATATGAATTATTTTCTATAGATATTTCAAATGAATAAATTTTTTATAAGCGTATGGATATATTTCTATGAAATCAATAAATCATTAATAAAAAGAAAATAATAAAAAGTAAGTTTTTTAACCCAATCTGAATTAAACTCTTTCTATAAATTTGTTGGATAAATTTTCAGACTTTAAATATAGGATAAGATAATTTTCATATTCTCATGCGTATTATTAACAAATTTTTTCATTTTAAAATACATTTGATTTTATTGTTAAATATCAGGTACAGAGGCTGTTCGCACATTTTAAGACTTTTTTTGTGGCATTTTAAGAACTATTTTACATAATTTTTTTGTGTTTTAAATATTCAGTTTCATAACCCTTAGTCTTAAATATCTTTCTGCACCGTAACTTGTATAACATTAATGCCTTTTGTACATCGGAAGAGGTTTATTTATTTATTTTTTTTTTTTGCCTTTCCTCTTAAACAGCTTTCCAAAGACCAC
>BGPR01003512.1:7073-27166 GCA_013235015.1 Araneus ventricosus
TTTTTTAATGCACTAATGCAAGTGTGTTTTTAGAAACTGTTTTTGTTAAATCTTCTCAAACATGCTCAGAAGCGCTTGCAATACTATACTGAACCACTTTAGAATACAAAGGAAGAGAAACTACTTTCATGACTATTTAATTAGGCCTAATGATATATTTGACAGGCTTTTCTCTCGTGTTATCCTTAAATTGTTTTCAAGTCTGCAAAGAAAAGCTTTCGTGGGTGAAGTAATGAATTTTTAAAATACCAAAAGGGTGAGCTTCATCTATTTCTTTTTTACTCGAAATCAATTTAAAGAAAGTTTCACCGAAGTAGATTTCGTAATTTGCAGGAAAAGCACCCTCAGTTTCTGCACGTAAGGAATAAACTCTTTTTTTCAGTGAAATCAATTCTTTGCAATACATTCAGCCTGAAAATTCCCTTCACTTTGCATAAAAAATATAAACTTCAAACGTTTTTGAACTATAAAGGTAAATGCGATAACGATTTACGTACAGTGAAGAAATTAAATTCAAACGATTAAGGTCGAAAAAAGTTAAAATAGATGAATTATACATATTTTTATAAAGGCTAAAAGTCATGTAAAAATTTCTTTGAACATTTAAATTCGTTTAAATAATTCAATAATTGAATTGTTAATCGAATTAAATGTTTAAATCAGACAATATTTATATCAACACAGTTATTTCAAAGGTTTTTATAGATAATTTGAGTTTAATACCGGTGAATAAATGTAGTTATATAATACGACAATTCAACTATTTTTTAAAAATTTTACTTAATTGTATTTGAAGAATTTTCGCTTTATTCTGGAGATCCACCAAATCATGTAATTAAAAAAAGAGGTATGATAGTACACAACAGAAGACGAAAAATATTTAGGCTTAGTTGGGGTAATTGGGGACGAATTTTGCAGACTCTGTCATTTTTTTCTCTTTTAGGTATGATAGCACACAACACAAGACGAACAATATTTAGGGTCAGTTGGGGTAATTGGGGACGAATTTTGCAGACTCTGTCATTTTTTCTCTTTGAAAGGATAGTATGCGATGGAGAAGAAGTCTATATTTTTTGTGAGTGCATAAACATATTCTGCAGAGTTCATTAAACAATGCCTCCTTTCAAAAATAATTTATTAATTAATCAACCCCACTTTTAGGAGCGTTCTTATTTTACCCTGAAGTGTTCCCAATTACCAAACAGACTACGGGGTAATTGAGAACACGTATCTCGGCTTCTGGTCACAATAACGAATTGATTTGAAGAGAATATATTTGAAATGATTAGAAACTATTGTATATTGCCTAAAAATGCATTGAACTGCCTTTTCCCAGTTATCACAAAATACTGTTTATTTAATGCTTTTCAGCAAAAATATCTTCTATTTCATGGAATATAGCATATAAACTATTATAACTATTTACTAACTTCAATTTGGTGCAATTTCTAATTATTCCTTCTCAAATGTTGTTGGGAAATGAATCTTTACAGAAACTGAAATAACTGGATATTATGACACACTATAAGGAAATAGAATAAGACTTAAAAATCACTCTTAGATTGCAAAAATTGCATCTACATCATTTTTCGGTTTTATCAGTATTTTTAATTATTTAATTCTTCGCCACCAAAGTTTATTTCATCTCTTGTGGCATCTTTGACAACTTTTGAAATTCAAACGATAATTTTGAGCCGTTTCATTAAATATCTAAATTTTTCTTAATTATTTACTTTGTATTCGACTTAAATATTATTTGTCTTAACTTTTGATGTTGTTTCCATTAATTTATCAACTTTATTAATTTTTAAATCAAAATTTTTCAATGGTTCTATTTCCTCGCCATCTTGTTTCGCGTAGGAATTTGGCGTTATCAGGTTTTGGCGTCTCTGGCTGGAAGTTTTTTCCGTTATGAAATTTTTGTATTCCTTTGTGCTTGACTGAACAAGAAGGAGGTGTGTTTCTCCACCTGCGGGCTCCTGGAGGCCGTTGGGCCTTCAGGGTGCTTGCCCCTGCTTTTATACTAATGGTCCCCGTAAAATGGTAAAGAAATTAATCTGCCAGAATTTATCATGTCTTTCTAAAAAAATGTGAAGGTGGTTGAAGTTTGATTAATGACAACCGGATCGTGCTCGTGCTGTGTTTTTCTTTGCTCTTTTCAAGTTTGGAATGGAAGCCGTTCGGACAGTTTTGCGTTCTTCTTATAATCTATTTAATCAACGGGCTGATATTTTGACGACTTATAACAATCAGTAGTCTGAGTGAACCTATTTTCATGCTTTTAGTCATAAAGTTTCAGTAATTAGATAAATGACTCAACTTACCATACCCTGCAATAATGGATTGCAGCACTGAACACCCTGCCATTCGATAGCTTCCATTATGTGATGCTTGTGTAAGTGATGAAAGAGCTGCTCAAGCATTGTGGGGATAAAATTTTTAGTGCCTTATTACATTGCCTGCTGTGTGTGTAGCTTCATGTTGAGTAACAATTCCTCTTGAAGTTTGTACGAAAATTTGATTATGCATTACCACTATGAGTGCAAAAGATTCAAGAAACTTGTGTTGCGATGCTGAACAGTACGTGTTAATCATCAATCAATGTCAGTACTTATCATTCTCATAGTGGCCACTGAGAATAAAGTAAATGTTTTCTCATTTAATAATTTGATGAAGAAGTTTGGAAATTATATATATGTATATATGCATATACATCATTGTTGAATACAAAATGTGTTCGAGTTGTGCATCACTTAAATTTTATTTCTATTTTTCTTAACTTAAAATGTTGTTGGCAGTAATTTTCTAAATTAAAAATTGTTAAATAAAAAGGATTTAAATTCAAATATTTTGATTCTGTTTTAATTTCTCTAATTTGATTTCACAATTTGCAATGTACTAAGTTTTCTCAGATGATTCAATTTAGTGGCTAGGTTTTTCAGGTCTGCAAAGGTAGGTGATTTATATGAGTATAGCTAGAATTGTTTATTATTGTATTATATATTTCAGTACTCAGTATTGATTTAATAACTTATATATACTTCTAAAATTTTAACTTTGGGCACCTACTTTGCATTAACGTTTCATAATAATCGTAGCAACCCCATCCAATAATCACACATATAAATTAGTAGACACAAATAGTACAATTTGGTAGTAGAAAGCAGATTTTCCACTTGCAATCGAACATTCTATTCACTATTCTACTAATTTCTCTTTGACATTTACATAACCTGAAAACCAACTAATTCTGTCCTACAATCTACTTCAAAGATACGATCTGGGAGTGTAGCTTTTAACTGAATCTCGGAAATGGCAAACTGGTCATTCACCACTGAAAGAAATTTTGGTTTAGCCAAATTGGTGGTCCTCAAACCTGTCATATCATATTCGCCATCGTCAACTTCTTGAATCCCGCAGATGCATGAATAATGTGCCTTCATTCTGGTACCGCTAACGTTATCGATCAAAACAAACAGGTTCGTTGAAAAATCAAGCACAGGCGATTCCAGATAAATTAATTCCTCCACCTTCACAGCCTCCATTTCTTGTTGAAAAGAGCCAAAATCCTCATCTTCAGATTCCTCGATCCGTATCACGTTTTCTACTTTCTCGTCAACAGTTTCTTGTTTTCTTTCCTACTTAAAGTCAAATGCTTCATATCATTATTAGCAAAGAACTTTCATACGTAAAAAGTAATATGTATGTAGATAAAATAGTAAATTGTTTTAAAATGTCAGTTGTTAATTTGACATTAAATAGTGAGCTTTAAAGACGGAACAGAACGCAACCACCTTTCTAGATTTAAATTGCTTCCTATCAAATAATAAATTTTTCCAAAGACATAAAAATACAGATGTAAATAACATGGGAAGTCTGTTCCCAATTACCCCGCATAAAAAGTTTCAGGGGGTAATTTAGAACACTAACCTATTCCTCAAAATGAAAAACACAAGTTTCCTCGCTATCATTATATTCAATAGATATAAGAAATATATAAATTAGCAAGTCAGCTTGTATATAACCGACGTAAAGTACGAAAAATGAAACTTAAGAAATTTTGATTTCACTTTTCTCAACAAGTTGGAAATTAAAGGTAACAAATGTTACTATATAACATTGTAAAAAGTAGGAGAGTGTTTTTCTTCGTCCTCCAGAGTGTCTTAACCAAGAAACATGCCTTTCAGTTCGCCAGGGCCCCACCAGGGCCCTGTAATCACCGTTCCCAATTACTACTTGTTCCCAACTTCCCCGCCTGATCTTATCAAGAGATCCATCCACTAACTTCTAGTTGAAGAAGGAAAAGTTACTCCTCGTTTGTTTTGATTCTTAATTAAATAGAAAAATCAGAGTTTTCACATTTGCTTTATATATTAAATCAGCTGTTCCCTACCTTTTCGGTTGAGCGGACCATCTCTTGTATAAAAAATATTTTGAGGCCCATTAACTAAATATTCAAATAAAAATACAAACAAATATAATACATATATACATAAACACATACGTATATAGAGATACTCTTGGCTCTGTATACGAGAATATATGTAATGATTTAGAATTTTCCTATTCTTAAAAACGATTCTTAACTTTTTAATTTATAGACATTATTTCTACTTACATTTTAGTATAAGAATAATTGCCATTTGAACTAGAAGTCCCTATTCATTCGACTGTAAAGCATTCGGGATTTCCCCGTTTCCCAGCAGAATTTAAGACGCAATCGCTGCCCTTTTTTCTGTTTGGGACGTTGGGTTTAATACACGTCACTTTGGTTGGTGGTCATGCTTTCGCTCTACAGTTTTAAAATAGTCGTCAAGATGAAATCTTCTTCGTAACTATCAAGAGGTGAAAAAAAGAAATGGGTGAAGTAAAAATACGTCGACTTTATTTTTATATGAACTCTTCGACTCTTGAATAACGTCTCATGGCCCACAAATACGCTTTACGTGGTCCACAAATGGGCGGCGGCTCATAGGTTGGGAACTGCTGCATTAACAGAAGATGGCTAATGGGGTAATGACCAAGGAATATGGAGATAAAGCTACAGGTTCAAGCGTATCCACTATTTCCTGGTACGAGTTATGCTTCATGTTTCTCATATTTATGTTAGCATGCAATGTTACCACAGTAGCAGGTCTCGGAAGTTCCGTTCTGTTGATATAGTGGGCAGATGTGCCCATAAGCTCTCAGTTTCGTTTCATAATTGTAATCATGATGTACTTTCTGCAATTTATTTTATTTTCATGTTGTGAATCTGGCACTGTGAATTATTTGCGACAATGGTGGCCCTGGTGCACGTTAAATCCAGCGGTAATTCAAAGAAAGTAAAAACCACGAAATAAACTCTGATAGAATCGAATTAAACAGACAAGGAATCCATTCTAGTCCACTTTTTCAAGGGCTATAGTCTATAAATTCGAAATGGATTCAAATAAATTAAGACATGACCTAAGTCAAACCAAAGCCTCTTCACAGCCCGAAATTTCCCAAACCACAAGACAAACAACATAAGTAAACAACAAAAGAATTTTCAGAAAGAAAAAACAAACATAATTCCTCTAACAAGATTGATTTACAATTTATTATCCTTCCGCAAAAATACCTTCATAAAATTATCAGTAAAGAAGAAAAATTCAAATTTACTCCACTCTTGCAAAGAATCAAAATGTCCAAATTCAACTCACAGACAAAGAATAAGGATAATCCCACTTTAAATTAGCAATCGTAATCCATCTGTTATTCGAAAAGAAAAAGAGAAACAGGAATTACAGGCAACAGTATTTAAAATATAAAAAAAAAAACTTACAATTTCAATTAATACCTTAATAAATAGAAGGAAACGGTAAAATGAAAAAAATCATTAGAAATTTCTATCGAAAAAACTTTAGAAAGTTAATCGTGCTCCAGTTTGTGAGGAACAGAAGTTTGGAGAACGAGTTACCGACTGAGATATCATCGTCGTCATGTGACCATGTTTCAAAATTATGAAGCTTGTCCCAACTAACCAGCGTGAAGCTTCCAAACGGGAGCGAGATGTTAATCTAACTGAATTAAACATGAAAGCTTTTGCACGAGGAAAATTTTTAAAATGTTTCTCGAATGTAGTTAACCGTACCATTTCTAAATACACTGGACAACAACCATTTTATTGCCCGTATGATTTTAGCTAATTTTTATGAACTTTCACGCTCTGAATTCGAAAAACCAATCAGAATTTGTCTATCACCCTCCAATTTTATGCAACATAAACTCTCCCTAAAACCTCTGTCCACCTCCTTTCTTTTATTTGAATCAATGTCGTAGCCAGGATATTTTTTGTTGCCTTTGAAATTTTAACTGATAATGGTGTTTTTATGGTCACTGAACCCGAATATAATCTCGAAAACCCTCTATAACACACTGTTTTTCAGCAACACTACTCGTAATTTCTTACAAGTACATAGAAAATGTCATTGTAATATGTCGGATCTTGTGTCAAAAATACTTTCTGAAGAAATTAATTGCCGGCCAAGAAGATAATGTTTGGGTCTGAAATGCTCTTACAATTATAATTTTCATAAAGAAAAGGCTCTATGTCAAAAATTATTACAGGCGTTTTTGGATCGAGAATCCTGCAACGCAAATACGATTCAATGCATGAGCCACTTGTAAGGACAAATGTTTCTATTTGGCAGCACGTGGAAGCTTTCGCCAAGATGGTGATGTGATATTTTGTAATGATGTTGACTCGTTGTTTAAGGCTTTAGGACCACAACATAACCCTCAAGAATGGCGTTTGTTTATAGACTCTTCAAAGGCCAGCTTAAAAGCAGTTCTGTTACACAATGGTAAAAAGCACCCTTCGATTCCTGTAGAATGTAGCCGTTCGTATGAAAGAAACATACGAAACATTGAAGCATATGTTGTCCAGTATTGAGTACAGAAAGCATTCTTAGCATATATGATTGCCGTCTTAGTTGGATTGCAAGAAGGCTACACCAAGTTTTATTGCTTTCTGTGCCAGTGGGACAGAAAAAAGCACTATATCAAGAAGGTGTGTCCCAAGCGACAGTCCCTCATACCGTACCGGGTGTGAAGAATGAAGAGAACGAACCACTACCCAGCTAGCAATTTTAGTTTGCAGCAAATTTGCACTGCAAATTTGTCACGACAAGTGTGCAACAAGCTTGCAGCAAGTTAACGTAAGCTTCGAAGTCACCACGCGACGAACTTGCAGCAAGCTTGCATTGCAAACTATAGCAAAAACAGAGTACGAACACAACCCAGGATAGAACTGGCGACCTACCGGTTCGGAAGCTGACGCGGTAACCACTCAGCCATTTAAACTCTGAGAGGATAAGATAGATTTCGCTAATGCACCGTTCCATTCGATTCGTATACGATTTATTTTAAACTATTCTCTTGATTTCATTAATTTTTTGAGTTGATAATATGATTTGAAGTCAAAGAGAGAGCGATTTCCGCTAATAACTACGTTTTACTAGTAGAATAAATTATGAAATTAGAGTTCAAAAGTAATTACTTTAAAATGAGACAAAATGTCTAAGTTATTATTTTTCAACAAACATTGACTGTTTTTAAGATTTAATTTTGTTTATAAACGTTAAAATTTCAACATTAAGAAAAAGGCGATATAGTTTTCTTTAAAGTGCGAGTGATATATTTAGTAAAAAGATGGAAAATACTTCAAAAAATATTTTTATAAAAAAGTTAGTTTTTTACAAATTATCATTAATTTATTGAATTAATAAAAAAGAAGGACGGTCTAGGAGATACTATTAAAAATCGGATGTTTTTTTCAAACAGAGACAAAGATAATTATCTCTTTGTGCTGTCTTTGCATGAAGCTTGTTTTGCAAACTTGCAGCAAGTTTGATTTGCAAGGGAGGTGGCGCAATTTGTCACATAGAACTTGTAGCAAATGCGTTGCAAGCGAGGGTGGCGCTGGTTGTCACAGCGAACTTGCTACAAGTTCGTTTCAAGTTTGACGCGTCAAATTTTGCCATGACAAGGGAATATCAAGTCAAAATCAAACTTGCGTTCTATCTGAGTAGTTGCCTCAGAAAAAATTCTCTTGCCACCATTGCACATCAAATTAGGTTTGATGAAGAATTTTGTTAAAGCGATGGACTCTGGATGAAGTGGATTTCTGTACTTACGTCTGAAGTTTCCAAAAGTGAGTGAAGCAAAATTTAAGGAAGGCATATTTGTTGGGACTCAATTTAAACAACTAATGAAGGATCCGGTGTTTGAGAGTAAACTGACTCAGAAGGAAGCAGCAGCATAGACGTCGTTTAAGGAGTTAGCAAAACACTTCTTCGGAAATCACAAAGCGGAAAACTAAGGCAAATCGTCAATAACTTGCTTAAAGGCCTACAAAACCATGGGATACAAGATGTCGTTGAAAATCCATTTCTTGCACTCCCATTTAGAATTATTCCCTGAAAACCTTGGATCAGTAAGCGAGGAGCATGGTGAATGGTTCCATCAGGATATCTGGAATATGGGAGCTCGTTACCAAGGGAAATGGAATCCCAAAATGTTAGTTGACTATTGTTGGACATTGAAAATGAATATTCCTTAAGCCAAGCACAGTCAACAGGCCAAGTACACAAGAAAGTGAAGGTTTGTAACATTTTAATATGCCTGTGTAAATATTGCAAGCTGAATATGATTTCCTAATATATATAATAAGAGTTACTACGTTGCTCAAAAACTATAGGTGATTGAATAAAAAACGATTAACAGATTTGAAGACAGGGCACAAAAATACATCGGTATAACCCTTTCTTTCTAAAGCAAAAAAAATTTTTGTTGTCCAGTGATATCAGAAGGCGAAGTTGATTTTAAAACTTCTGCTAGACAAATTATCAAAATGAAAATTTTGTTTTATTCTTGTAAGTAAAAAACGAAGGGGATTTAAAAATCAAATTAAAAGGAAGAACAGATATCTACCAAAGTGAGTTATTAGCAATAAAAGGTTCTACGGGAAAGAATGTCCTTTCTGTGCACTCTATCACCCCCATTTTTTTGTTGCAAGAGACCCTTTTAAAAATGTCTTATAAATATATTTAATCGTATCATTTCTAAACATCAAAGATTATAAGCAAAATGCAAATATTAGTTTCTTCTAAATCAAAAATATAAAATGCATACTAACTAACTATAGTAAATAAACTAGCAGAAAAGATGAATATCGATCTATAAATTGTAAGCAAAATCACGACTTCAACAAAGATTTAAGTGTCACAAACTCTAAGAACATTAATTAAAAATCTTTACTCTTAAAGTTCCCGACTCTATTCTTTTTCTCTTACGTCTTTACGCACATGCAGTCGTAAAATTTTTCTTTTTCTAGAATCACGAAAGGGAGTCACGCAAGTTGAGAGAGTATCTAATGATAATATTCTTCATAAGAGTCCAATTGATTTTCGATAAGGCTGTAAATTTTCTTGTTCCGAACTGTATTCTTTGCCCATTGCTACGCATCCTAAAAGGAAAAGAATCTTCCAGAATGTTTTTCGATGAAGAATTAGAAAGCAAACTTCTTAGATGTGTTTCTTGTACAATAGTTGCTCATTATAATGTTCCTGCAGGGATCAAGCGCTGCAGGATATATGAATGAATAAAATTCGTTTATTCAATCAAGTTTAAGATAAAAACCAGTATCTCATGAAAAGCACCAGATTAGTTCCGTCTTCGTAACTTAGCTTTCAAATAGCATGACGACTTTATCAGTATATACAATACTATTAATGGTCATTTTGTAGCTTGAATTGGTAGTCACAGTCATTCTTTTTTTATTATATTTTGCTGCTTCACAAGCACCACCACCTACCTCAATTTTTTGAAATTTCAAGGAGGAAGAAAATACTCAATTTTTCTTAACAATAACGAATATTTCTGAATTTTTTTAGCATCTTATATGAACATGAGATCACATGTTTCTATCAGATGTGAAAAAATTAAGAAATATTCGCTATTTATTTTGAAAAATTAAGTATTTGCTTTCCCCTTAGAAATTAAAAAAAATGAGATAGGTGGTGTTGCTTGTGAAGCGATGATTTTTAGCATTTATAAACAACGTCTTCATTAAGAAATCAGAAAACACCTGAAATTATGTATTGGTTCAGGCAATAAAGCGCGTATTTTACGTTCATTTTGTGTATTATTTTGATAGTAATTTTAATCCAAAATACATGAGTTATCGCGCGATAAATTTTATTTTAGAAACGATATCTGTCAATTAATGCTTTGAAGTTATTAATATTACATAGGAGTTCAACTTAAACATTGAAAATGACCATATCTTTAAAGCGGTATATCTCAAAATGTGTTTTTTTTTATATCGCGCGCACGATATCTCAAGAACTACTAAATATTTTTACATAAAATTTTTACCGAATATGTATTTTGCTATGTTCTACAAATTGAACCACACTTTTGTACATATTTCTCCAAAGAAGTTTTTTTCAGGGGTTAGAAAAAATGAAATTTTAACCATTTTTAGCATTTTTATTGTAAATTGGTATATAAAATTAGAAATTGAATTTAAATGTTAATTAATTGTGGTTCAATTTCTTAAAAGGACTGCTTGGATTACTTAAATACCCAAACTATTGTGTTTAGATAAATATTTTATCCGTAATCATGCGCGCAAGGTGACTATCTAATTTTTCTCCAAAAATTATACCCATATTTATTACACTCTCAAATCAATATGAAGGTTTGAAAAAGAGTGTACTATAAGGGAAAGAACAGATAATTTTTTTATAAAAAAGTGAGTTTGTGAATTGCATTGTTTCAGAGACATAATGTATCGAATTTGACAGTTTTCCACCATTTTTTCGAGGTTTAAGAGTCGTATATACCCTTAATTGGATATACATTTTTCAAATGCATATTGAAAAATTGTTTTCTGTAATATTTTATAATTTGAAAACTTTTAATCTTGAGGGCATTAAAAATCATCGAACGTGTTCATACAGATGGCAAAGAGAATTTTATTACTATGATATTATTAGCGTAAAAATATAAACCTCATTAGGAACTTTTAACTCTATCGATACTGGAACGTCCCAATCGTCTTTACAAGCAAAAGACGGTGGTCGTCCGAATATCACTGTGAAGTTTCCACCCCCTTTTGTTAAGTGTGATTGATTCACTTTCTTCTTTAGAGGTACTCGCTCAGAATTGTTTGGGGAATAGGGGTTTTTCTTAGAATTCGGAGATTGCCAGCCGTCATTGTGATTTGTGAGGATGGAAGTGAATTTCTCTTATCTTTGAAAGAGAAACTCGGGCGTTCCCGTATTTTGAGGTCCCTCTGTTACAATGGTCTTAGGAAGCAGTGGGTTAAAAAACAGCGAAAAGATACATATTTTTTGCGAAATTGATATATCGACAGTTCTCTTAGAAGCATCCAACCTTCAGTGAAATTGCCTGATAGATCATAATTTTATATATAATGGATGGATATAAAATATATCCGAAAAATTTGAACACTTTTTATCTTAAAATGGCTTTACTGGATGAGAGGTTGTATCTGCAGTTGAGGAAACGAATTCCACAAAATTGTAATCAGAATTTTTTTCACGAATATACAATTTTCTCAGTTAAATCACTTAGTTTTTAAAAACAATTTATTTTTTAATTCTCTATTTGAAAACGAATGTGTAAAGTTTCAAAGCAATGTTGAATAAAAATTCAAAACAAAACTCCTAGATTTCATTCATCAAGTTTTTATTTGTCATCTGCGAGAAATTTAAATTAAGAAATAAAAATTTATTTTCTATTTAACCAAATAGTAAATCTCATTGCATCCGACTACAGCGATAGCGGATCGTTTCTGTTTACCTTTGGTATTTGAACTAAAATGTCAAATTATGTAACTCATTTGGTTGTTTGTGCGTCTTTCTACGGATAATTATTTCTCTTTTATTTATAAATGTTCCTAAAACACTGTGCAGGCGATAGCAAATTGATTTGCTTGGGAACATTAACGCTAGTCGAATATTAGTCTCAGAATAGCATTTTTTCTCGTCGTCTCAGTTGCTCATTGTTAAATGCGGACCGGAAGGTCTGTGTATCTCAGCTATTCTCAACCTGTGAGGCGCGCCTCCCTGGAGGGCGTGATAACACTAAATGGGGCGTGATAACACTAAATGGGGCGTGATAACACTAAATGAGGGCGTGATAACACTAAACGGGGGCGCGAGAATATCGAAAAGAAAATATTATTAAAAATTGATTAATTTATTGAACGGAAAGTAAAACAAAATACATTCTGACATAATAAAAAATAAGGTGCACAATTACACTGAGATAATACACTTATAAATAGGATTGTATCATTACTGCACAATGTATTTAATAATTAACTTATCAATACTAAATTAAAAACAAGTTTAATAATTATTAGCGACTCTCTTGGATCTGTCTTGCAGAGCAAAGTAAATTTACTTACTCTTGATCATTTGTGAGGTTTGCAATTAAGGTCATAGTGTAATTTTAGCTTAAAAATACCAAAAATGCATTATTATTGTATGCATTTCTATTGTATGAGAGGGGCGCGATAAAAATTATGATTGAAAATTGGGTCGCAAATACTGAAAGTTTGAGAAACATGGTGCATGCCATGACTTGTTAAAATAATTCAGATTTTTTAAGAATTGAAAGAAATCATGGGTAAGAAAAAAATTACAAAACTACTTTGGTCTGATCTTTGAATACTTTCAATGAATAAATTTATTTCATACACATTTTTAAACATAAATGGGCAATTGACATTTGTTCAAAATTGTTATTACTTCTATTGAAGACATTTTTTACAGTGCAGTCACTCAGAAAACTGTATGAGCTTCTGACTGATGTGCATAAAAATGTCTAACAGTTAGTCGCTTTAATTATCATATTGGTTGGATCTTCAAGAATGAAACTTTTTAATAAAAGTTTGCAAGCAGTAAGAAAGTTAATTGCAGCTAACTGCGAGACATCCAAACATGTCATAAACAATACGTGGCTATGTCATTGACTTTGCTGAAATACGACCAAAATCTTCTGAATTATTTATTTCTCTCTCACACGACCTAGAACACCTAAGAAGTTCATATTATATCTTAAAAATATTGCAAGAAGAAATTAAAAAATTAATGGAATGGCAATAATTAAGTTATAAAATGCCTTTGCAGCGATACATTTCTAGTATTTTGGGTCGACTGGCTGAAAGTGTTTCCTTTCTCTAAAAATATAATATCGAGAGTTATAATGAAAGATTTTCAGTAAAATCTTTGCTCATAAAAAAAAGAAAAGCATCAATTTCGTGAAAATACATTATATTAATATATTCATTGCTGATCTATTACGATTCTGAAGACCAAATAGACATTAGTGAATATCATAGATCAAATAGTGAAGATCAAGTAGACATGTATGACACTCCGCATACGAGCAAATAATAGACTGAAAATCTCCGAAAATGAATAAAAACCAAGAATATTTTTAGAAGGTATGGAAATAATACGCAGTTGACTTTCCTTCTTTCTCCTCAACCAATCACAAGCAATTGTGATGATGTCATGCGTACGATGATGTTATGATGTGATACGTCAATGCGTGACTTCACATGTATCCCATGATTCCATTCGATGTTCTTGTCACGGAGAACCGGCGGTAAGAGACTATATCTATGTACTTCTAACTATGTACTTGTAAATGTCTGTGTCGTTATAATTGTCTTACGTCTATGTGTTTAATATAAAGGATGATTACTTCTGTTTCTAATATCTGCATACTACACTCTGCTAATTTCCCCTTCAGAAAGCTTAACTGAAATCATAGTAGGTGACGTTCTATCATTAACTCAATAAATGATTGAACTTCCACTTTATTTAGTTTAAAATATAAGCACCTTATTTTCAAGATCAAGGTTTCATTTATATTGATTTAGAATACATCACTTGTGAACTATTTTATACATTATCGGTTAGAGATTTATTTTAAAATATTTAAAATAATATATAATAATTAAAAGCGATTAATTATTGTGAGTTTCGACTAAAGCCTTAATTCTTCCTTTTAAGTTATTCAGACATGACACAGGCTTGGAACAAAAAAAGCTGAACTTCATAAATACGGAATCGTATCAAACGTAAACCGCGAGAGGTAAAATAAGTATGATTAATTGGACAATAAATGAATAAATTTATACAAAAAGTGCTTCAGATATTAAAAATATTGTAGAATTATTATTTAAAAGAAAAATAATGGGAGAAAAATGAGTTACGTATAAAAGTTTTGTTAAAAAAAAACCGATGGTAAAAATTATCTCACTAAAAAATATGGCCATATAAAAACTCTTTTTGATTATACTTAATTATTCTGACTTTTGTTTCTCATTTTTGAGCTAACAGTTCAAGTTTTCTTTTATGCTCCAGTGTGCTATTTTCCTCCGTTTTTTAAATTTTGCTCTGTTTCTTTGCTTTTTTTCCATTTTTTTCTCATAGCTCTTTTCGTACTATCAAGTTCCTCCTAGTTACTATGAATGGCATCACGCAAAAAATCTTTTTTCTAAAATATTCAAAAGCGCACTACTTTTTGCTCATCATTTCGTATTTAACACTCTAAATTGAAGAATATGTTTCAATATGCATTCTTCCTGATCTTTTACCTATCAAATCTGACATTATTTTGAATGTGCACACGGCGCACAGTTTTTGTTTGCGTGAGCGACCGGCAACTGTGCCAACACATTAACAAAAATTTTATTGCTGATTTGCATCGATCTCAAGAATGATTAAATTCGATGTCGAAAAAAGCGGAAATCCGCGTTTCCTCGGAAAAGTGTCATGTCTGGTTATTCCATTTGTTGCACATCAAAAACGTTGCATTAAAGAACTTTAAATGAAACGGAAAAAATAATAAGTGTTCCAATTTAAAATTTAGAGACGCAGGAATGGCAATTAAAATTACATCATCATAAAAAGAGGAAAATAATGACATAGGTCATTTTTTTCTTATTCTCTATATGCTTTTAAACTGAAGAAATGCTGTTAATAATATTTTTAATCATTAAAAATATCATTATCCGGAAGACTTCCATCTCTTTCTGTCATTCTTTAGATACAGCTCTACTGTAAGAAAGACACTCGTGATCATAAATTCTTAAAACCCTTTTGGAAGCGTAATGGTGTGTTACCACATAAAACGCCGAAATGAGTCATCTGAGGTGCAGTAGTAAAACCAGGAAGCTCTTTTATTATTAAAGATGTTTCTTAATGGAATTTCTGAAGATTTTTATAATTGGTTCTTTCTTTTCAGTTGAACTTGTGTGGCAGAAAACTCCTCATTGTATGATATTCATTTTTATATATTTTTCTTGGTGAAATGAGACTATCCAGAGATATTTAAATTGAAATGAAATTTATAATCCAAGTAATTGCAGTATAGATATAAACTAGACCAGGGGTTGTCGATCTTTATTCTCTGTGTGACCCTTGATTAATCTTTAGATTTTCGCGTACCACCAATTGTCATTCCTCATCACCGCCTCCAAACATCCGTCTATGCAGAAAAGTTTTATCAATAATCTTAAGGGAGTAGGTTCGCTTAAGGTATCCGACTGGTTTAAAATCGTCGTTTTCGATGAAATTATCAAAAAAACAGTTTGTGACTTAATTTTGTAGCCTGTTTAACCAGCTTTCTAAAACTGTCTCACTTTTTACTCTAAGTGAATTACAAATGGAGTTACAGCTGTTTTGTTACCGACCAGTAAGCATTATTTTATGTTGCATGAAAACTTTAAATGTGTTTTCTGAGAAATGATATTTTTGAGGAAAACTGTCGACCGTAACAATGATTTCTCAAAACATTATTCAAGTATTGATATGAAAATTTCTGAGATGGTTTTCTGTAATATGCTTGATGTTTTCCTATGAAAACTAAGGTCAATTCGAAAATCAAGTGATATTTTTAAGATTTTAAATATAAACGAAAAGAATTTTTTATGAAAAATTACCAGTTTAGTAATTATGTTCAGCTATATCTCAAAACTATCTTGAAGTACAAGAAAGATTTTAGAGCATAACACTGTAATAAAAATGTACTCCTACAAGGATTTATGTATATTTAGAATATGATTTTCTCTATGGCTGTTATCGTAAGTCAATTATTTCAGTCATTTTTCTTCAAATTTCTCAGTTTTTTAAAAAAAAATATTATTTTGAAAGCTTAATTTTACAATATTTTCATAGTTTTAAAACATTTGTAGTTGAAAAATAACATTAAAAATATATATAAGTTATTTTTCAAAAAAAAATGTCTCCGAACACAGTCGGATACCTTAAGAGTCAAATGATTCGAATTAATAACATTTGCTGGATATTTTTTATTTCACATTTTATTGCACTTTTACTTTCTCGTATACGAAGTATACAAAGAGAAAGCAATGTAATCGTCCAAAAATTCGAACTAGAGATTTTGACGAGTCTCCACGTTTTAGACCTCCCCAAGTCCGAAAAACGCAATTTTAGAATTCTGTGTGTCTGTGAATACGATAACTCGAAAACTATTAGAGATAAGAGAATGAAATTTGGTATGTGATCTTTGCGCATAATTTGTAGGTTTCTGTCAAATTTTGGACGAAAGCCGTCGAAGGGTTGATTGTCTGTCGGTCTGTATAATCGCATATTTTTAATCGCAATAATTTCTTAACAAAATTACTTGGAAAAAATGAAATTTGGTTTGTGGCCTTCTTACCTTAATTGTAGATTTGTATCAACTTTTTTTGTCAATCGGTTGAAAAAAAGCCGTTCAAATTGCATAATTAATTTTTCTAATCCGATTCTCCATACGCATGCTTACTTACATACTTAACTCTGTGCACGCGGAAGGATTACGTCACTTTGCCCTTAAGCCGGCAAGAGTGGAACCTAGCCGTGTGTGACAGATGCGTTTTAATCGGTCCGCATCTCTTTGAATTTGATTCTTTACCTAAATATTTTGCAATCACTATAATCTACAATGGAAAACCTTCTGATAATCATTGAATTCTGGGTTACAGTAGGTTCGATTTTTTTCATCCCCGCGGGGGGAGGGAAAACATCACCTTTTGGGAGAAGTATACGAGAAAGCTTAGGGGAGACCAGTCCCGCTGGTTACAGTAGTGTTAGTTCAACGTCAAAACAAATGAAATCAGTTTTGTAATAATTTCGCATTAACTTATAAAGATGACTAAAAATTACACTCCGTAACAATCAACTATTCAAGTGGTATAGTTATTAAATAGCAAGTATTAACTTGAGGAAACATAATTCTGTAACTCTTTTAATTCCTTATTTTTCTTATTTCCGCCATTACCAACTTTGATTCGCTTACTCCCAACTAGTCCTTCGCGAAAGCGTGTTGTCGGCACTATCTTCATTTTTTTATTCCTCTTGTAAAATATACATTTGATTTTAACATTAAAATGACGCAGCACATTTATTTTATAGCCAGTGGCATGTTAATTGGATTAAAAATGCTGAGAAAAGAATGAAAACATAGCAACCATATCCCTTCAGCTTACTGGATATATTTTTTAATGTAAGCAAAGCAATATCTCGGAGAGCTTGGTTTACAGATTTCACTTGGTTTCGGAAATGAAATATGAAAGCAACATGTATTAGGATATTATCTCAGATTACAACAATGAAAAAGAAACACGCAATTAAATATTTGTTTAAACAATGAAAACGGGTTGAGTTGCGTTGCAACAATGAAAAATATTTTTGTAAATTATACCAAAAAAATGTTTTAAAAATTTATTAAAATTCGATAAAATATAGTACGGCAATTTAATTGATGTCATTGGAAAGGTAATGTTTTCCACTTTCAGATGTTGTGAAAATGATTTTTGAGCTGTAATAATTTCGGAAATTAAGGGAAAACGCCAAACGGAAAAAATACATTTTTAATTAATTAAAATTCTAATTAAAATTTCAATAAGGTCTCCGAGGTGCACATTCCCACACTTCAAAGTATGTTTGTGCCAAATTTCGTAGCTCTAGGTCCAGCGGTCTGCTCTGTAGAGTGCCGAAACACACACGAACACACACATAGACAAACACACATTCTTCCTTATTATTAGTAGAGAAGATAATTGTAAATTTTGACATTAATATCAGCTAAATGTCAATTTTTCACGAAGCACACTCTTGCTGACCTATATTGTAATTCGCGGATGATTTTGACACTAGTGTCAAGCAGCAATTTTCAGTGAAGTAACGAAAACTTAAGCCATTCATTTTGTTAAGTTTTTCTGTTTGAAGATTTAGGTTCAAACTTACAAACACAGAATGTGTCACGCGAGTTTTATGCCTTTATCAGAGTCAACTATTTGATAAATTTTCAACAACTTGGATTCTTCGCTAAGATTTCCAGAGATTGTTAAGTAGTTTTAGATGTTACTTATGTATTAAATTCGGAGCAGATTAGGGATCCGCTATTTACGCTATCTTTGTTATAGGGATTTCAGACGTAATCACCGTATAGGAAAAATATTTGTAAGAATTTTACACATATCTTAATTATTTTATACGTTACTAATATACAGTATGCACTCTATTATCCGTGCGCGGATTATCCGGTTTGCGGATTATCCGTGCACATTCCGGACTAACAAAAAATTTAAAAAGAAGCATTTTCACCCTTATCATGCGTGTAAAATCGATGATGATGTTCGATCGAGAGATTCATTCCGTGAAACTAGTGAGCCGTGACGACGAAGGTTAAAGAATAGATTTTTTTCTTCTTCCACGTGCAATCTCTACCGGTTCAACCCCTAATTTTCCGAGAAATGAATCATCTTGTTCAGTCTCGTATGAACACGCTTCTTCCCGACACGTCTTTCTTTAACTTCTTCGTCCTCTTTCACTTTCGCACGTGTTCCTTTAGTTTTTGCGTCTTGTTTATCGTCAGTTAGTAGCGCGAAATTTTTTACTGGTAAAAATGAGTGATGTGAAACGAAAACGAAATGTTTTAAATGTTAAACAAAAATTAGAAATCCTTTAAAAACTTGATAATGCGGAATTAGCTCGTACTGATGCAGAAGATGTACTAAATGAGGGAAATACAATTTCTCATTCTGCTGCTCTACAATCTGTGGAAACTTTGTTAGATTATACGGGACAAAGAGGATTTGATTACGGTGACATTACTGCGGTTCGTCAAATATGTGTCGAGATACGAAAGGAGATGAACAAACAGCAGAAGCAAAGACGCACTGCAGATTTTTTTAAGCAGTAAATGTTAAAATAAAAATTCCTAGTTTCATGTTATACAGCATGCAAATGTAAGTAATTTTTATAGTTTTGTATTGAGGTTGATTTTTTATTTAATAAAAAGGAGTTTCCGGATTATCCGTGTTTTTCTACTGTCCGTGCGACCACTCCCGGTAATTAACCTGGACAATCGGGAGTGCATTGTATATGCTTAAGCATAAAATGATAGTTGTTGCTTAATAATTTTATTTAATAATATAAAATTCTATTTCATATTTTCATTGTATGTGAATTGCAACTTTGATTATAATAAACTTATCTTCGTAATTTTCTTTTTTTTCTTGAAAATCTTAGGGTAGTTCAGTTATATTAACGTTCCATTTTGAAACAACACAAGAGCTCCTTTGGGATGGACCTCGTAATTTTGAACCAGAGTCAGATGAAGAGGACGACATCTACTCTGGCATCTCCCTCTCCAAACTTCCTCACCACAAGAGCGGGTAGGCGTTTGACCCCTAGGTACGATTTAACGCACAACACGCCCGATACTCGACGGTTCTTCTGTGGAATCGGGTTACGAACCTGGAACCCTCAGGTCCCGAGGTCTTACAACTAGGCCACCGCGGCTTAGAAATCATAGGGTGGAGTAATTTCTGCTTCCTTAGCTGGTATTGCGAACATAAGCGTAATGCGGTCTTAGAAATTAAATATTAATTGATATTTTTTGTCACATGGCACAGAAATATTCCAATGAAGCGATTTATATTTCGAAGATAATATCCTAGTTAAAAAGACTGACATACGAAACAGTAACATATTTGATACATATCTATAATTCTA